>JAOEHY010005301.1:0-25196 GCA_025447955.1 Psilopsiagon aurifrons | reverse complement strand
ATCATCCTCGTGGCCCTCCTCTGGACTTGTTCCAACAGTTCCATGTCCTTTTTATGTTGAGGACACCAGAATTGCACGCAATACTCCAAGTGAGGTCTCACAGGAGCAGAGGGGAGGGGCAGAATCACCCCCTTCGGCCTGGTGGTCAAGCTCCTTTTGATGCAACCCAGGATACGCTTGGCTTTCTGGGCTATGACTGCACACTGAAGCCGACACATGTTCATTTTCTCATCAACCAACACCCATAAGTCCTTTTCGACAGCGCTGCTCTGAATCTGTTCTCTGCCCCACCTGTAGCTGTGCCTGGGATTGCTCCTACCCAGGTGTAGGACCTTGCACTTGTCATGGTTAAACTTCATAAGGTTGGCATCAGCCCACCTTACAAGCATGTCAGGGTCCCTCTGGATGGCATTCCTTCCCTCCAGTGTATCAACCAAACCACACAGCTCGGTGTCATTGGCAAACTTGCTGAGGGTGCACTCAATCCCACTGTCCATGTCACTGGCAAAGGTGTTGAACAAGATCGGTCCCAACACCAATCCCTGATGGACACCACTCATTACTGGTCTCCAGGTGAACATTGAGCCATTGACCACAACTCTTTGCATGTGACCATCCAGGCAGTTCTTTATCCAGCAAGTGGTCCACCTATCAAATTGATGTCTCTAATTTAGAGACAAGGATGTTGTGTGGGACAGTGTCAAACGCTTTGCACAAGTCCAGGTAGATGACATCAACTGCTCTACCCCTGCCCACCAGTTCTGTAGCCCCATCATAGAAGGGCACCAAATTGGCCAGGCAGGATTTCCCCTTAGTGAAGCCATGCTGGCTGTCACCAACCACCTTGTTATTCTTCATGTGTCTCAGCATGCCTTCCACAAGAATGCTCCAAGATTTTGCCAGGCACAGAGGTGAAACTGACTGGTGTTTTTCCAAGGAACTAATTCTTTGGCAAATCTGCTGGCTACTGTAGATCTGGTTGCAGCTGTATACATTTCAAACTCCTCTCTCGGAGACTGTTTTCAACTTTTAGCTTTTTTAACTAGAGTTTTTTCTTCACTATTTTCTCTGTGTATCTTAAGAACCTGTGTATTAACAAAAATTATGTATCAGATAGCACCAGAATGCATTCAAAGAAGGAGGGTACTGAAATCTGCAGTCATTGTTCTTAGCCATCTGAATTTCACATACACAATATCAGCTATATCCTAGTATCTGATCTCAATGAAAGGTTGAAAGAAAATTTGGTTTATTTAGCTTATCAAAGAGGAAGCCAACCAGTAACTGGATCACAGTCTGTAATTACTGACTTAAGGAAATCTGTACCTATCTAATACTGGAAGACTTTCTAATCTCACAGACAAAGATGTCATGAGATCTAGTGGCTAGAAGCTGAAGTCAACAGAGTTCAAAGCAAAAATCAGGTGCAGATTTGTAACCATTGCAAGACTTAAGCATATGAGGTAGTAATTCCACAGCTGGCTTGTGACTGGATGGAGGGAGCATACAGTCTTTTATGTGTGTCTGGGGACCTCCAAAGAAATCAACCCCCTTCCCTTATTCAAGGCTATTTTTTGTTAGTGTGGAGAACTGAGTTGAATAAAACAGGGCTCTAAGTTTTGTCTGTAACTTCTCATATACGCAGAAATGGGGCTCAGTGTGTTCCTCTGTCCAGTTTCCACCAAGGACAGAACCAACATTTGAATCCTCTTGAGTGTGCTGAAGCACATTTGTATTGTTGCTGTTACTTTCAGCTCTGAAGTGGACTCATTGTGGTTATGAGAAAAAAGTCATGGAGAACAAATTAACAAAAATTCATGGAGCTCTTTTAGTATCAAGTGTACAAACTTAAATCAGTTTTTTCATATATGAAGACATGTCACAAAATTGAAGCTACATCAGTGAAGACAATGAAGGAATATAATTTCCATTATCTCAAGCATGAAGAATCGTTGACAGCAGCAACATACGGTTTCCCTAACATTTCCGTTTTCAGAAGTTGGAGGAGGTCATGATAACAGAAAGTAAAGACCCCGAGTGACTAAAGCATTGCAAGCTGGTGTACCAGCAGTTTCTACGTACCTAAAAGATAATAGATAAATTCAGTCTTTCCAATCTGAAACCTTGGTTTTGCATTTCCCTTTAGCAAAGGTTTTCATTGTGTTACTTTTTTCACTGAAGCTGCTGCTCTGTCAGTAACTGCACCGTAGGGGATTCCTCCTAGCATGAAGTCAGGGTCTCAGCTATGGACAGAGCCCATCTAAGCAGAGGCAGAGGGCTGAACACAGCCTTCCAGATGATGAAAAGGATTGGAAAAGGGTGGTTCTTCAATGCATGATTCTGCTGGGATGATAATTCACAGATAAGAAAAGTTAATAAAGCTGATACCTAATTAAATTATGTCTTTTTTGTCTGTTCTCCTGAACATCCAGAACAGCAAATGAAGAATGAAAAAAAATTATTTAGGTATTGCTATCTAGTCTTAAAACAATACCTTCACTTGAGAAACTGATACACTGGAAATAAATGCTACTTTTAACTATTCTAAACATTAATTTTAAAATGCAAAAATACAAATTGTTAAATTTTCTTCATAGTTTGGGATATTGCATGTACTTAACTTTAGAAAAAATATTGTGTCAACATACTCTTCTAGATAATGTCTATATATATTAATGGAATGGAGGGAGTATGACCCTGAAAGTGGATGTGAATAAGAAGGTATATTATTTTGATTGTACTTTGCATAAGATAGTCTCAGAAGTAAATCTGTTATCTGATACATGACAGCTGTGTTATGCAGAGTGTTGGAAGAATATGCAGCTAAGCATAATTATAACTGTTTCCATTACCCTGTGTTTGCTTGTACAGTTTGGAACAAATAAGTTAATGTGACTTATAAGAAATAGATCTTAGGAGTACCATGTCATAGTACTTATGATATTCTTCTAACAGCTATACTTAATCATATTTTTTTTTTAAATTTTCCATTCATGTTTTAAGTCATGTTTTTTAGGTGTTAAAGAAATACAATTAAGTTTACTTAATGCGTGAAATTTACTATGTTATTATGTTTATTATGCAATACTTTAATGAAAAGCTCCTGCTGATAACTCTTACCTTGACTTTTTTTGAAGGTCCTTGCCTATACAGAAGGCCTTCATGGAAAATGGATGTTCAGTGAGATTCGGGCTGTTTTTTCAAGACGCTACCTTCTCCAGAACACAGCTTTGGAAGTGTTTATGGCAAACAGAAGTATGTTTGGTTTTTTTTTTTTTAATTTTGTTGCATAAAAATATGCTAGTAGTTATTTTGTGGTTTACTTGTTAATTCTAGAATTTGAACTCTGTGATTCCTTTGGTAAAGTGCATATGTATGTTCAGTAATGCTTACCCTCCCATGTGTTCATTGCATTTCTTATTAAAATCAATCACATGAATCAATCTCACTGCTTTCTGCAGAGTAGAAATATTTGTTCATAAGAAAAGTCATTGGAATTAGTAAATTCTTCAAATGTTTCATAGGAAATTTGCTTTTTCTATGATCTCACCTGTCTGCTCTATTTTCTGAGTTGAAGTAAAAAGGACCAGATCAATAAATGGATCCACTCAGTTTTCTGTATGTGCTGTTCTGAATCAGAGTTGAGTGATTGTGAGGTGTGTCTATAGTCTTTTGCCCTCAGAAGCTCTAATGTAAGTTTTGATCTCAGCTACATTGGGAATTAGACAATTTCTGGTCCTGTGTGTTTTAGTGCCAGTTACTGAACAGCTTCCCAGCCTAGTAAGAGGTTATATGGGTTAATGGTAAGCTGCAGTGCCTCTGAAGTATGCCTTGTTCAGGTCTTCTGCAAAATGGGAGAGTTAATGACAAAATGTTAGTGGTAATGATACCTGGGCATGAAATATGCCAGGAATTTCTGTTCTAACTTGGATTCCCAGGAGGAGAAAGTGGAACTTGACTTCTCTTCCCAAATAAAACCAAAGAGCAATGTAAAAATATATGCAGGTGGAGAAACAGACTTCTTCAGATGGTTTACTAGTCCGTATTTTCTCTTCTTCATTTAGCTTCTGTTATGTTTAATTTTCCTGACCAAGCAACAGTGAAAAAAGTTGTGTACAGCTTACCACGTGTTGGAGTAGGAACCAGCTATGGTTTGCCGCAAGCCAGGTAATGTAATTAAAATAGTTTTTATATTTTGTACTTTCTGTATTATACAAATGATATTATTAAACATGTCAATACCAAGATATTATTCTTTATAATATATATATTCTAGAATGAGTTTTTAGATTTTCTCAAGTTTAGTTTGAGAAACAATACCCTTTACTTACTATATGGCCTGTTATAATAAAAGTAAAAGTATTATAAATTAGATTTCTATTTTAATTACAGAAAATAAGTACCTTCCAGTGAAGAACCAAAAAAACACTTTATACCTTATCTTTTCAAAGCATGGCTTTCAGTCAGGTTTTAAATATGCAACGAAGAATGTTCATACTTGCTGTTATTGGTATGCAGGACATGGAACTAAACTTGACTAGATTTTGTGGTTGATGAATGAAAAGAATTTTTTATATGTGTTTTCTCACTTGCCTTTTATATGAATGTGTGGGGGTTTTACTTCACTGGTCATCAAGTGTAAAGGCTATTTGCAATTTCCAAATTCCTTCCATTCTTTAGTATAATGCATTATTCTTTCCACTTCCAAAATAAAGGAGGATACATATTTTGGAAAAGACCACTAAGGTTCAATTTTAGAGATTTTCACATATGTCGGCAAGTGCAGTTTCAACATCAATATCATATCAGGTCAGGAAAAGGCTGGGGATTGTCAGATCTTATACTATAAAAGTGTTCATATTTCAGTGATGGATAAGGTCTTCATATGTACTTCACTGAGTTTGGGAGAGGGTGTGTTTCTGCCTTCAATTTTTTTTTTGAGTGTTTGGAAATGTTTGTTCAGACCTAAAATTGGTTTTGAGGATGCATCCACATAAGTTTGGTGAAAAATATTTAGGTTCAGAATTAATTTCTGGTCAAAATGAAAGAAGAATAAATAAACGTAACTGAGAGTGGAAACAGCAGGAAATTCACAAAATATGGTACGTAGGGTTCAGGTCTCCATTTGGCTTGATAAAAGAATGATTGGCAAAAAGCCAGCATCTACATCATCAGTGTGGTCTCTGGGATGTGTCTTTTCTTTCTTTAAGTTATTTCCTACAATCTAAAACTTCATATTGTCCTTGTTTTATCCCAGTGCAGAATGTGGAAATACTGTGAAGCGTCAAAGTATTTGCAGGATTGGAAAACTATTTCAGTCCCAGCTGAACATCATTCCCTGTCATGAGCTTAAGAGTCTCATGATGCCTAAGGCTTGATCTCCTGAATGTGCTGAAGTTCTTAGGCAAACTGCCAAATTTTTAAGTTTTCACTGAGATTAAGGGGAAGTTGAGGCATTTCCTTGGAAGGTGCATCTTGTTAATATTTGCATTGCTCTTCCAAATATGCAAATTAAAGGAACTGCTGTCTCTAAATGGAAGGTAATAGTACTCTTTTCTTAAATACAAATGGCCACGTGGTCTAGAACAAACAAAATGCAAATTTCTCAATCAGAATTTTATATCTACAGTGATGTTTTTTTGCTTTTGAAATTCATATCCTTTGTGCATTATTCAGTAAATAATTGTCTGAAAAAAATTGTGTATGTATAATTATTTAGAAAAGTTTCATTTTCAATAGTATATGCAGTTATTTCTCTACCTTTTTGCTGGAATTTCAATTTGAATCAAAAATGGTCTTGCTAGCCTTCCAAATAAATCTAGCATATGGTAGTGAAGTTGTTTTTGTGCCAATCATGGTATGATTTATGCACAGTAAAGACCTTGTAATCATGGGGTTTTTGGATTTTTTTTTCTGTCTACATACCCTTATTGTCTTCAGTAGAGTTGCAGTGGAGTAACTGAGGGACAATCTGGCTCTTAACTGCTTGGTAGTTAATATTTTGTTGATGCTAGGATGTAGCTTCCTTTCCTATGAATATATTGGTTCTGGAATGGTAATATAAAAATTCTGTTTATTTGTATATCTAACATTAGGACAAGTTATGCTGAGGAACCAACATGAACTGCCATGCTGAGTAAAATGTTATCTTTTTTTACGAACAATTTTCCAGATTCATCTGTGCTTTAAAATATTTTAACAAAAAGCAGATCTGTGGGGTTTTTTTCTTAAGTTCTTAGGGTTTTTTTGTAATTAATATTTCCTCCCTGATACTACTCTGATAAACATGTAATCTAAAGTTAAATACATTATCATAAAGAATTATGTTCATGATGGAAATGTTCTAAAGGAGCATATTGCTTTTAATGCATTACATGACTTTAAATGCATTTTTGTTTTCATGGGGAAATCCTGCGATTAACAAAGGAGGAAGAAAATAGAAAGAAAAAGCAATATTCATGTTCTGCTGGTGGCACAAGGAGTTAGAAGCAGATGAGCTAGTATCTCTTCCCAAGATTGTTACAGACTGCTGTTTTGAGCATGTGTCCAGATTGCCTTTTTACTACTTTTTCAAAAAACCTGTCTGATGCTTTGCTTCAACAAAGCATTCAAGCCTGCGCATAATGTTACAGAGAAGTAATTATGTCCTTAATATTACTATTCATGTGTTGAAAAGTTTGGTCTGATTCAGCTATGAAATCAATCTGTCTTTGATAAACACATTTTTAATGTTCCTGAAACATGTCACAGGAGACACCTGGGCAGACAGTACTGTGCCTTATATTTTACTTATTTCTGCAGCTCCATATGATTTTACATAGGTAAATATCCTCATTTTTACAATGCTATTAGCAGACCACTTTTTAGGTTCTAACATCTCAGGTGTAATTTCCTGATACATTTTTAGTGAGGGTAACATGACAGCTTAGAAACTGTGAGTTGCCTGACAGTTTTGTAAGCATATAGAGATCAAAGAATTGGTAAAAGATACAATATCATACTTCTCCACTAAACATACGCCAGCACCTTCCACTGAACTTCTGTGAGCTATTAATGCATTACAAAAACAATGGCTTCAGTTAGGAAATCTAAGAAACAGAAATTATGTAGTTTTTGCTGAATGGAAATGTATTTTGTCTAGTATGTTAACTATATTTAATGTCAGCTCAGCTCTGCCATTTATTCCACATCAGTAGCTTGGTGATGGATTTCCAGATCCAGAAGCTGGATTTGGGGATTTTCAGAAGGGAGCGGGTTAGGAAAACTAAGATTTGTTGTCATCAAAGCATCAAACCCCTTTCAGTGCTTTGATTAAAAGTGAATATTGATGAGTTTCTTGTCAAAATTCAGTGACTTTCCCAAGCCTTTTTTTGTTTCTGAAGAGGAGCAACACACCACAGAACCTCACACAAGTGCTATATTTCTTCGAAGATACTTAAAAGATTCTTTGTATGAGATTGGCTAGTAGCTAACTAAATTAAAAGTGATTGTGAAAGGGGGTGGGTCATGGGATATATAACATCCCTTCCCTTAATAAAATGGGAAAAATGAATCTTGAAAAACGGGCTCATCCGCTTTTACATCAGAGAGTCTTCTGCAGTTTCCACTTTAAGTAGGTATTTCACAGTTCTCTAGAAAGAAAGGAAGCACATTCATTTGTGCATCTTCGTATTGGTGAGGGCATATTGAAGGAGAGAAATGTTTTGATCAAAGTTGTGTGCATTTAGCAAAACACAAAACAGTGTTAACTGAAACAAGCAGATGTGGAACCAATTTATTGTGCATAATTTTTTCCAGACTGCTGAAATAACTGCAGACCTTTCAAGTACTTTAGATATAGGGTAAATAAGGAGCTGTTTTAATACATTTTGATTTTCTGTAGATTTTGCTCAAATCAGACATTCAAATGTGAAGTCCAGAACTTGACAGTTTATAGATTTTTGAGACTCCTTGGGAGATTGTGAGCAAAGTCTAAAAGGAGCTACTAAGCTGTACTGATGCATGAATGTTGTTTTGTCATGTGAGGAAGAGATAGTCTGTGACAGAAATGCTTTGCAAATTTAATGACCTCTTTAGTATTTTTATTTTCTGTATTTATTAATTTATGGGTAGCATTACTCAAAGTTTACTGGGAACAAAATGTCTTTGAAAGTTCCACTGTAAAAGTAAGTATTATTCTATAAAGCACAATATAAAATATGATTACATTCAGATAATTCTTTTGGCAAATTGTTCAGAAGAAGTGCAATAGAAACAATTTAAAAAAAAATATGCAATGTCTGTTGTGTAGCAGTGAAGGTCTTTCTTGCCAAGCTGGCAAGACCTTATATACTGCTATTTTGGATAAATACAGAGATTAAAGTAAAAAAAAAAAAAAAGAAGGAAGAGTACCTACATTTGCATAGTCATTTTTGTATGCTCAATTTGTTAGCCAAATTATGGCAGAGGTAGGCAACTGACACACTGATAATTAGACATGTAATTTTAATACCTGTGCACTCCAGTCACAAACCAATACAGTTCTCCTGAAATAGGGTTTAGTGCTTACATAGGAGAATGTAAATATATCTGTAGAAGTAGATAGTCCACATTTTTGTAATTGCTGCCCAATTTGACAACTTGTTTATGATTTTTTTTTAAGAAATTGCTCAGCATTCAGAGTCTAGAAATTGTACGCTTAGTGTTTAGCGTGCAACTGAAAACCAAAGCAATGGGGGTCCTTATTTACTCTTTACAAGCTATATAAATTCTACTTACAATCTTCAAATTAAAAAAATTAGGTTTCTGTAAAAATGAGTATCTCAGGAGTTGAACTTTTTCTTCTCCCAAAGATTTTCCATGTCTTTTTTTCAGGAATGACTTTTTTCCTTAGAAATGTGTTGTGAGCAATGAGGCTCTTTCAGCTTTTTTCAGATTTTTTTCATTGATGCATTAATCCAGACTGAATCTAGTTCCCTGCATTTTACCAACCAACTCTTTACAAGCTATATAAATTCTACATACAATCTTCAAATTAAAAAATTTAGGTTTCTGTAAAAATGAGTATCTCAGGAGTTGAACTTTTTCTTCTCCCAAAGATTTTCTGTGTCTTTTTTTCAGGAATGACTTTTTTCCTTAGAAATGTGTTGTGAACAATGAGACTCTTTCAGCTTTTTTCAGATTTTTTCATTGATGCATTAATCCAGACTGAATCTAGTCCCCTGCATTTTACCAACCATGGACAGTGTATGCTCTGTGTAATTTAGAATTTGGTGCATAGTGTTTGGTTACTGTGATGGTATCAAATTGAATGCAGAAGAGCTGAAGTTTTCTGCTTTTCTCTTCCTTGGCACAACAGTTTGTTTTTTCTCCCTTAATTCAGTCATGTAAGTTTTAGGAAAAGTGTGGAAATTGAATATCTCAGAAGTGTCTACTCCTTTTCCAAATCTGAATGAAATGAAATTCAGAAGTTATTATGGAGAGACAGGCAGATGGACATGTGAGTGGATAAATGAATAAAAGTTATTTCTTTCAGAAACCAGGCTATAAATAGAAATTTTGAAACTTACTGGGATACAGGAAGGGATCATGGGTAGCTGACCACGGAGGAGGTGCACAAATTGTGGAATAAATATCTTCAATCCATGTGCTGGAAATACATGGCACTTTATCACTCACTCACCTTAATGAACTTATCTCAACATATCCTTTTGAGACAGGGAAATGTTATTCCTCTTTTATTCCTGCTGGATAAGACAGGCACCAGGAGGTCTGCAGTTTTTTTACTCCCAGTCTTTTAAACAGATTCAGAATAAAAAAAACCACAAAATATACTATTCTGAATTATTACTATGCTGTAGTACTGGTAAAATAAAATACAGCTGCTAATTTTAGTCATTTCTCGAAGGGTAATAGTGTCTTCTTGACTTCATTAAATGAAATAAAAAAGCCTCTGAGAGAATCTGAAATTAATCACACTAATGACGTTGCCCTACATCTTAACATTTAATGAGGCTCTTAAAAAAAATCATTCTTTGAATATATTTCCTAGGAGAATTTCTCTGGCCACTCCCCGACAGCTTTATAAATCCTCCAACATGACTCAGCGCTGGCAGAGACGGGAGATATCTAACTTTGAATACTTGATGTTCCTCAACACTATAGCAGGTAAGGCTTCTAACTCTGTAAACCTTCATAATATGTTTATGTTTGTCAAAGTCTTAAGCACCGTGACTTGATAGCATACATTTATCCCTCTAGAATTCAGCTGCAGCTTTATGATAGATTTTAAAACACAGACATAAAATTCTATCAGGAAGTGCACTACCTATCACTGAGACTTTAGATTCATGTATTGTTGTGGAGGCTGTTCCTTGCTCCCCTCCTGCCATTTCCTCTGCTGACAGCTTTGTCTGAAGCTTTATTAGAGTCAACAAACCATTGCCAGAGAGTGTCTGGAAATAATAATGGGAAAATGTAATTTCACTACTTCATCATTCTCAGCAACAGCAACTAGACAGCAGAATAACAACAGTATTCTGCCTAGTACAGATGTCACCTGGATTGTGGTATGATTAGATTACAGCATCTTTTCTCGTTTAGTTCTTTGAGCTGAAATATAATATCAGATTAAGTATTTAAAGTGAGGAATAACTGCCGTAGCCATCATTTGTTATTGGCAAAAGAAGAGCTTTCCTGGCAATTGTCATTAATTAAACATTCATGATGGCATTATTCTTTTCACCTTTCTCTTTTCTATGTGTTAACTTGTGTGGTAATTTTAAATGTAAAAAGCAGCAGCTTTCTACGCTATATACAAAGATTTTCAGGAGGTTGTCTGCTATTACAATTCCTGCCTGTAGCACAAATGCTGCTTACAGATCTGCCTGTGGAGAGCCTTCCTCAGACATTTCACTCCAGTGAGCTGTAATTTGAAACCCAAATTAAGTCTCACCAGGCATAAATTTTTACTCCAGTGTTACAACTCTCATCTTTACTTTGTCTTGAATTTTATGCTTGAGGATACCCTCAGGCCAGATATAAGACAAATGTAAGTGTGAAACCCAAAGGTAACACCAGTTACGCTGACCAGTCTGAGGGCAGTCACAGCGTTCTACCCATTAAGGCAGTGAGAGAACTCAGGAGCTGTCAAACACACTTGGTTTGAACCTTTGGGCTTTTATATGGTAGTCATCCCCTGTGCATGCAATCTTACAGACATTAATAAATGTGTCATCAAATTATCCCAGTGTGATACAGAAGTGCTGCCGCTGAACAGTTGGAAATCTGAGGGCATGTTTACCTTGTGCAGTGGAGCACAAAGCAGAGCCCCTGAAGCTACTGGAGACCCTGGGCTGGAAAGTCCATATGGTGCAGTCCAGTACAGGCTCACCAGCTTGGTTTGCAGGCATTTTAGCCACAGTCCCACAGATCTCTGCCGAAGGAAGGAGCCTTGCTGAGCATTTATTACCTCTGGTGCAGTGCCACAAGAATGCTGCTATCCTGCTTCTGGACGCTGGCCTGCCTCCAGCCGCTCTGCGTCTCTCTCACATCCGCTGCCCTTCTACTGATGAGGAAATGCAGGCAGAGCCTCTCAGGCTCCCTGGCTGCCTCACCCGAACTTGGAGGGTTTAGTGGAGTTAGCCCAGGCCCCTTCAGTCCTTGTCCAACAGATTATTGACAGACCTCTCCTTCACTTTTAATTTCCCTTTTATGTATTCATTTCTTCTGTAAGCAGTACATCTAAACTCTTCAAATGAGAGTAGACAAGAGCTGCGCCATTTTTTGATAAATTACTTCTCATTTTTAATCAAAATTCAAGATCATTTGTTTGTAGGTATATCACAAAAGCATCCAAACCTGGAAGACATAATTATGTATGGATTCAATTAGGAATTGCAGTGACACTTACACTAAATTATCCATCAGTAAACAAGCTTCAGCCTGAAAAAATTCCTTCACAGCATCTCAGAGGTCTCAGAAAACAGTTTTTTTAGATGCCGTTTGTTACTAGTACTGCTACACAGGCTTTATATCCAAACAGCTGGGTGGTCGCATGAGACACATTTCTCTTAATGTCATAGTGTCATCCACCTGCCTTACAACAGGATGGCCTTGCATTTTCATTCCATGTACCACCTGCTATGCCCAAGGAGGCATTGGAGGATTACTGACTATATTTTTGTTTGTGTGTTTGAGTCTATGAACTTGTATTTTATTTGGAAAAGCTTCCAGCAGCTTGGTCAGTACCTTTGTAGTGTCTCTCTCTGACTCAAAGCACTTAATTTCTGGCAGATTTTTTGGTATCAGTCTCTTATTGTTAAATCTCATTTGTTCACGTAATCACATTGTTGCTAATTGTGTAAGCTCACTTGCTTATTTTCACAGCATTACCTACCATCTTATGAAGTCTTTCAGCTGTGCATGATCAAATTCCAATTGAAATTTAGGTAAATACCATATTCTCCAAAGGAGAGGAAGGTAAATTTGAGTCTTCAGAAGAAATTCAGCCTCTTTGTCTCCATCTTATATTGACTGTTTCATTTTAAGTCATTCTTTTTAATGATGCTTTGAGGTCATGTGGATCGACAGATAATTTTTTTTCTGAAGAAGAGACAATATGCAGATTTTTAAAGTTTTGGAAGACACCAGTATTGATGAAATAAAAATTAATACTGATGCATACTGTTCTCTTAAGGTGTGAGCAAGGTGTTGAGTAACATTTGAGGGCATTTTCCTTGTTACAAAAAATATCCTATACTTTGATTTTCATTTTAAACTCATCCGCATTGCTTGGATTTTGCTAATGGGTTGTATCTATTTATTTTCTCTTCTGGTTTTGTTTCCCTAGAAGGGTAACAGTCATCATGTTACGCTGGGAAGACAGTATCACTGTACAATCGCATACAATATTTTGGAGGAATGTCTAAAAGCAGCTGAGATTCTTGGGTGCTTTCCCAGTCAGCAAGAGTGCTGTCACATCCGGCAGTGTTCCGTCAGGATTAGTGAAATAAAGGGTGCTGCTGGCATCAGCTATTACTATTGCACGTTAGAATGGCCTTCAACGCAAAGAGCTTGTAAGAAAGCATGATTGCATCGCTGTATTATGTGCTTTCTATTTCTGCTTCTTCTTTTAAGATTTTGAAGATTCATAGTCTCTATGAACATAGAAAAATAGATTTCAGTTGCTAATGTCATTATGACATCTGCACTCACTGATGCACTCTCGTATAAACTCATTATGTTTCTCTGCAAATTAAAATAAAATTTATCCTTGGTGGTTGAATTCCCTGCCAATGACACACAAGCAACCTTTTCTGAAAACAGCATAAGAGAACTAAAACTCACCAAAGCCCAACAGACAGTTCTACACAACAACAAATTTTTAATCTCAGTTTGGAACAAATCCTGAAATTTTCCAACTTTTTAATAGAAGCAAAAATTCATCAAAGCTATTTTTTGAAAGACCAACATGGATTTGGAGTCTTAATGGAGTTTGCACTTCAGCTAGGAAGCTGACTTCCAAAACTTCAAGAACTTGTGGGCATTGGAAAGAATTTACTAATAAAGTTCCTGGAAAGCAAGAACCTCCCCCCAGGCCCATGATGGAGTGCATGTGAGCTACAAGTCCAGTGGCAGTGGAGAATGCTTCAAGACATGAAAGTTCTCACATCCCCAGGCTGTTTCCTGGCTCCACTGTTGCATGGCATTCTACTGCCAAGGCCTGAAATCCAGGAAACTGCAGGGTAGAGAGCTATGAGGCAGCCTGAATGTCACCACTGCTTTTACAGCTGTGCCTGTATTTCTGTAAATTTTCTGTTGAAAGGTATTTCTCAAAATATTTCATTTGCAACAAATAGACATTTTGTAATGAAGCACTGAAAAAAGAATGTCTCTACCAGAAATGCAGAACTGGAAGCAGAGTGCTTTTACTACATGTTGCCCTTGTTTTGATAACACTGAACTGGTAACTGTCCAAATACATCTGTATTAAACAGAAGCAAATTCATATATACACCGTAGACAGGACCCTTGGCAGTCAGAAGATACAGGATTCTCTATTTTGTATACAAAGATAGAGTACTGAATATATTCATGACCTTATTTGCCAGGTAAAGAGAATACATGTATTTTCTTTCTTCCTTGGAAATCCAATTTCCAAATAAATTTTTAATTACACTCTTTTGTAATGAGATACCATAAGAAATATTTCCTTAAAAGATACAACTTCTTTACCAGTATGAAGAAGCAGCTTCTTTTCTAACAATATCATTTTGTTAGCCATTGAAAAATATGTGCATCGAAATTTTCTTATTTGTGTTGCCATTTAGCTCCTGCTGTATTATTCAGTATATCTGAGCCGTAATTTAGTCACTTAAGAAACGTGTAGGTTTGGCACTTAAGAAATGTGGATTTTCTGCTGTTAAGTAATACGTAAGTCCCTTAATAGTTTTTTCTTCTCTTTCTAATAGAGATCCACTAACAAAATGGTTGAGTACACTTTATGCCAAGTCTTTGTAGCTTCCTTTCTTATTCCAATGGTGCTTTGTTAGCATTTAGCCCTTTACAAAAATCACTCATGTTTTCTTGCGATCCTTTTCTGAAATTATTCAAGAAATAGCAGCCTTGGAAGAGAGATGTTCAGAAGTGAGGCTGCTGGCGCCAACTCATTTCTTTCATTTGTGACATGCAACTGGGTCCTTTCCCACAAGAATTCCTTCGCTTGCTTGTGAATACTCTTAATTACACAGATTGTTGGTTTCTGTAGAACAGAACCACTGAAATAAATACATGGTTTTCTTCTTAATCTCTGCCTGGTTTGTCAGTATGTCTGTCCTGTCAAGCATGGCCTCTAGCTATTCTGTTAAGTTCTTAATCAATGTTTGAAATACTGAAGTGTCCCCTTTGAAAAAAAAAAAAGACCACATCAATCTTTTTATGATTTTGAGGGCTTTTTTTATAACTTTTACATCACCCTGTTGCCACCTCTGAAACATTGCCTGGCTTCATTTTAGTTCAACTCTTTCTGTTGTGGTCTGTACTCATGACTTAGTAACTGTCTACTTCAGCTGTCATAGTTCTCTCTTTCTAGACAATTTCCTATCCAGGGACACATGATTCCCATCACTTGTGCTAGCCAGATGACTTACTGCAATTTCGATTCAAAGTGCCTCTCCATTTTCAAACTCTGAAGTCTTGTTTCAACCTGTTTTCTCTGGCCCTCTAACCAACTACTTTCTCATGTCCTTATTCTGCTTCCAAGGTCCTCACCTTTTTCTTGCCCTCTTTCCTGACTCAAGCATATTTCATCATGTTTACAGCTCTGGGTTTTTCTCCCAAAGGTAAACACTGCATTCTGCTGCTTATCAATCAGTCTCAGTGTTATACTCTCCTTGCCCCTGGTTTTTGTCCTGGTTGTGTAGACATAAGCCTTCCTGGCCACCTTTCCCCTCCTGGCCACCTTCTAAGGGATCCTTTGAAAGCTTGGAAGCAGCTATGATTATACTAATTGTGCTTTCTTCAGGCACATAGGAAAACACCATATTGTGTGTATGTCAACTGAACCCTCTGGGTGATATAGATAACAAGTAATTTTTACTATTCTCAGTTACAAGATTATTAAAAGAAATACTTAAGAATAATCCCACCACATGAAAAAGAATTGAGAGGAGTGGGAACAAAAATGTGTTTTGTAATATGGTTGTAGTGCCCACTGTTTTAATCAGAAGTCTATTTCTCAGTACTTAAAAGATTTCTGCTGTTTTTTGATTCTGGTTTTATTTTTCTTTTTTTTTTTTTAAATTATTTCGAACTTGCAGTATATTAAATGTGTGTTTTAGTTTGTATTTGTTGGAATTTTAATGCTTTTAAATCCTAGCTGCCACGGCTTTTAAAAGAAGTGGAGAAAAATTATATACATGATTTTTGTAAGTAATTTATTCTAGTGGAAAGGGATTCTTTTTAAAGGTTTGTGAAAAAAAGAAATAAAAATTACATCTTCAGTCAGATAATAAATTCAGACAAACTTCTTCCCCCTCCCTTTTTTTTTTTTAGCCTGTTTAGTATTTTCCACTTTTTTACTCTGTGATGTACAAGCCCTCACTGGTTAATTATGTATATATTTAGCTACTGCATGTGTTGGGCTTATTATTGTCATCTAATTAGATGTAACTCGAACTACTTGCTTCTAGAAAAATCATTAAAAATTCTTTCCTAATGACCTAGAGATGACAAAATGTCTGTAAAGTGTGAAGAAGCAGACAAGCACAGGAACATCGCTCTTAAAGAGTGTTAATCCAGATGCTGCAATCATCTAATTAAACAATATTTTGCTGTCATTAACATTTTCACCAAGGAATTGCAGTTATAATTTCTTTGTCAGCTGTCTCTAGCTCACTTTACCTTCAAAACTAAAATGCCATATGAAAACATTAAATTGGATGGTTTAATTAAAAAGTTGTTGGGGTTTTTTTTTTTTTGTTTTGTTTTTGTTTTTTTAATGAAGAAACCTACCCAGTATTTCTGAGGTCTCATTTACTAAGCCTCAGTTTTATTGTTCAAGTAGATTAGTGTCACAGGCTTGTGATATTTAATATTCAGTCTCTAATATTAATCTCTGTAAGCCTACTTTGAGGGAAATCTGAAGCTTCTGAAAAGGTATAGAGACTACCAATAGTGGTATAGATTTATGTTTGATGTTTATTTCACAAAAGAACCAAATAGTTCTTGTTGGAAGCAACAGACGGTGAGATGGCTAAATATATTCACCATCTGACTTTACTCTGAAAATAATCATTGTGAAGCCAGAACTGATTGAGAAACCATTCCTAATAAAGTTAAACCACTAATATTTATGCATGTTTAGAATTAGGGATTTGTAATCCCATTATAGGCCTAGATCACTGTCTTCCACTCAGATAAGCATAGATGTGTGGTCGTATCATGTAGGTTTGGTCCCCTTTCACTATTTAAATTACAAATAATCTTCTCAAGCCATTTTTATTTGTTGGTATTAAGAAAATAGTTGATAAAAAAAAATCACTAACTTTTTTTATTAAACAAATTAATGGCTATTCTTAGTAGTGAATCTTAATAAGTAAAACATGGTCCATAAATATTGAAGTAGGAGAGAAGTAAATAGTTTATTTTTTCACAAGACTACGGTTATACTTATCAAATGCATAGTCATAAAGGTTCCATTGTTTCTAACTTATCCTACCTAAGCTGCATCAAATTGTTTTTCAGTGTGGGGTGAACAAATGCACACAAGAGTTACAGCAGTGTCCTGACATGGACCTAATTCCACATGATAGCTCATGTGTTGGTACTGTAAGCTACCTATCAAAACAAAGAAAGAACTCACATACAACAGTGAGGCTCAGGATTGGATTTTTCGTGTGCTCTTCACATATTTATGATGTTCCCAAATGGAACAGGAACAGAAAGTCAAAATCCTGTTCACTGAATATTGGAATTGAAATTAAGGGAATATAAAAATTAAATAAAATCTCAGTTTTGTAGTAAAAGATTGTTTTGGATAACCCGAAATTTCCCTTCAAAGTTATGTGAAAGGATTTTGTCACCTCTCCAAATATGTCTATAAATTGTTTTCTACTAAAGGTCTTTATTACCGTGAACTGCGTCCCATGAAACTTCTGATTCTGAAGAATCAATATTTTACTTATGCTGCATAACAGACTACAGTAATCTCAGTCATTCTCTTTCTGAATCTCAAATTTCCTTTAGTCTGCTTTCTACAGAAATGCAAATGTCTTTCTTGTGCACAAGCTTTTGCATACTCTTCAGTTAACTTAATTGAGGATTCTGATGGTAAGAAAAATATTAATTATGTAAAGCTATAGTTTTATAAAGGGCATATTTTATAGAACCTTAAATTTTACAATCTCAAGAAACTTTACATCTCAAATGTAATTAATCCCTTGCTAAAGAGGAGAATAATATTCTGATTTGATGGATGTGGAAAATGAGGCAGTTATCTTACCTTTAGACATATAGAGCTTCCCCCAGAAAAGCTAAAACAATTAGTATTCTGCCAGAGCGCACCTTTCGTTTTTCTCCCTTACATGGATTATGGTGTATTTCTTGATTTAATTGTTTGATACATTCTCATTCTGTCCAGGATTGGTTTTGCATTCATCCATTGTCAATATTAAAGAAGTGGTTTTATTTCTATCCATCTTTATCTGTGTGTCACAAAAAAGTGCTGGTAGTGCTTTTATAACGAAGTTGTATTTGCACCTCAGTTATTTTTTTATATTCTTGTGAACATCTACATGATCATAAAGTAAAAATGAGGACGTGCAGTTGTTAACAATGTGTACTTTTCCTGTTCCAAATGAAACTATTTTCAAAATAGAAACATGCTTCTTGTTCATCAACTTCTATTGAAAAAATACGGTGTTTGTAAAGCAGTGAAAGTTTCACATTTCATTAAAGCAGAGTTGATTTTTGTGGAGAATTGCAAGTACTACTCAGAACAAGGAAGCCTGTGTTTTCCTGTGCTGGGTTTTATATCCCAGGAATCTGTCCAGAATCTGGAAGGAAGCAGTTAGTGAGACAGGGCTGTAAATCTGCTGCAGGACTGGGAATTGTTAACCTGGGTTCTTTCAGTCTGCTAATTGTATTATATAAATACATACACACATATATTTATGACCTGATTTTGTTTTTTAAGACTCATGCTGCATATTATGTGATTCTCAGTAAATCAATAGGGTTGATGGTTCTGTACTAAGCAACTTCATTTGTCTCATCACTGAAATGTTAGATACTGCTAAAGCTGATTCAGAAATAACAGCCTTTCCCAAACAGTTTTCCTTGTGATGGATTCATAATTTCCAGTTCACTTCAGTTGCAGATTGTTCTTTTGGAACTATAAAGATGGCTTTTGCACATTTGAGTTGCTGGGATAGTAGCAATGTTTCTTTCATTATGTTTGGAAAGAGTGGCATGGGGCAGTCAGCTCTGTCTTCTATGGGGCTGAAAATGTTTTTTCATTTTCAAAGTGTTTATGAAATAGTGTTAAAGCAAATGTGACTTCCTCCACTTTAATTGCACTATTGCAGTGAAATCTCACCACTTCTTCAGTGAAGAAAAGCTGTGGGGAATAATGGATTAGTATAGTCTCTCTAGGACAGTCCTAGATTTGCAAATCTCAGATGTTCCTTGATGTTTGTAGTCTCATTTAATCTTTGCCAGCTAATGATACTACATACAGTTGCTAGGAAAATAATAGTCTAGTGATTTTAAATTTCAACGTTCAGGCTTTGAAAACATGCTTATGGAAATAACAAAGAAAGAGTTTATTGTCATACAGTGCATTTTAGTTGATCTTGAAAGGTACTGTGCTTTTTATATTATGCTGATTTCTGCGTTGACTTCTGATTCAAGATAAGTGCATCTAAATGGCTACTTTTGTCCAGAAGATTTATACCTGATTCTGTGAAGTGGTGGGAACTGAAACATCTGGAGCAACAAAAGTAACTGCTAGATTTCTTTTCACCTGGAGAAGTGAACGCTATTTCCTAATTCTTAAAACATTTTCTTTTTTCATAGGACGAACATACAATGATCTGAACCAATACCCTGTATTTCCGTGGGTTTTAACAAACTATGAATCTGAAGAGCTAGACCTGACCCTTCCAGGCAACTTCAGAGATCTTTCAAAGGTATGCTTCAGACCTTTTAAAGACAGTCAGACAGCCCTCTTAGGAAGAGATTTTATTTTATATTTGCAGCCTGGCTAAGTTAGGTCTTTAATCTTAAAGTCAGAAAAGTCTGAAATAGACTTTTCTGTTTTAGAATCATTTTATACTGAATCTCTGTATTATCCTTCTTCCTTGTACCTGACTGATCTGGTTCCAACAGATCTGCAACTTCTCTGTACCTTCTGACTTACAGATCATGAGTGTGTTAGACCATTTGATCTCGCTAATTGTCTCCCTTAGTTTATGAAATCTGATCCTTTGGGAATAAAATGTTTGGACTTCTCCAGTGACTGGATAAGTAATATAATAGCAGCACCTCCTTTTGGTTTAATAATTATCTGTAAACAAGTATTTTGTATGTTAGACCCTGAAGTGTTTGGTCCCTATCATTATTTTTGAGTGTTGTCCTCCTGCTGCACTTGGGCAGTCAGTGCTTTGTAACGATGCAGTTCCTAGTGTCTGTTTTGCTAATAGCACCAGACTGCCATCTATACCCAGCTCTGTGTCAACAAACTGGGGAGAAGGCGTGTCCTGGCCAAGCATAGTAGAAGCACATGGAGGGGCTCTACTTTTGGCCAGCTGGAATAAAAGGGAAAAACAGGGCTTGAAACTGTGTTGTGGGAAGTATCTTTCCTGTTTCAAATCAACTAAGCAAGTGTATGCATTTTGTTACTAGTCAAAGTGGATAGCTTTGCAATATCCCCAGCCTGAGGTTTCTTTTGTTTGGGCATGACAGCTTTCTTGCATCCTTGCAATGATTACTCAGCCAGGAGGGAGAAGTTGCTCATACAAGTTGAGTGAGGCGCAAACCACAGTAGACTATCCCTCACTGACTTAACAAATGAGGCTGGAGGTGAGAAAATGACCCCCAAAACAAGCCCTGTGCTGCAGCCCCTGCTTTCTCTTCTGCTGCTGGTCAGGGACAGAGTTTCTGGGGCTTCTGCCTGTAAGTCTGCTTTTGTTTCCTCCCCATCCTGCAAGCACACATCATAGGCAGCAATGGAGGGATCCCACCCTGTTTATCTCACAGTGCTGTATCCCTTCTGGAAAGAGTGTGCTTTCAGTACCTCCAGATGTATTGTAACAGTTCTTGGAAGTCTGCTTTTGTGAGACTTCTAAAATAATTTAAGTAGGATTTGGCTGCATAATAGTAGAAAGACACACCAAAGATTCCTCTCCCTTTTTTCTTAGCTAAAAAAATAATAAAAGTAGACATTAAAATGCATTCACAGCATGCCTCAACTGTAAACAAATTGGTTGAGACTTGTACCTAGGTTATATAGAGCTCCTGAACTTCCACGATATTATAGGTATGTTTCACAAATGTGTTTTTCAGTTCCGTAACACTATTGTAGGTTGTGCTTGGAACAATGAAAGAAGATGCCCAGACATCAGTTAAATAAAGACCAGTGATCATCTTTCATTGGCTTGTTGCCTACCATGTATAAAGATATTTCTGGTTTAAAATTGTTTATAGCAATAAATCTTTCATTAAGATACACTTATCAAAATCTCTCAAACTTCCTTCTTTGTAATATTAATAGCACTGCATGTGGTGAAGTGTGACAAGATTAGATAGTGTCTTGTGTGTCCTTCATTAGGTACTTAGTTTTAGTTGAATCCAAATTTTTATGGCAGCCTATCAAAGTTTGTAATTGCTACAGGAAGTAGTATAGTAGCGTGATAGTTGCATAGATAGGTTTTCCTAATGAGGAAGTAACGACTCATTATGGAATTAGTGCTTGCATAGCTTATTAAGTGTCACTGCGCTCCTAGTAGTGCTCTTCCTTGAAAGGAAATGTAAAACCAAGTCCCTGGTTATTTATATTGCTTGAAGAATCCATGCAATGTGCACAGCAGTATTTTGCCTGAGGACCTTTTCTTACCCAGTTTGATAACTGCATTCTCTTATTCAAAAGTGGTCTCCTCTGGAAAAGCTAGGATTTTGAGCACTAAAAAAAACCCTACACAGAGATAGTTAAGAATGGTCTTTCCTTTCTGGCAGTATCTTGGCTGCATTTGTCCCATGAATATGTGAGAAAACACATGTGCAATCTGTAAAATGTTGTGGGTTCCCTGAGGATAGATGGGATGTAATTGCAAATTTTTCCCGGTGTTTATTATAATAAAATCTGATAGATTTCATTTTGCAATGGTTTTAAAAGAAAAAATAGATTAATGATTTTTTTTTTTTTTTTTTAAAAAGGCAGTGGCCAGTTAATATGAAATGCCTTACTTTGTGCACTTCGGCTATTACACATTACTTGCATCCTCTTTCAATTTGGGCATTATCGGTAAAACTCTTCAAAATCAGAAAGTATCTGAAGTATTTCTTTGGCAATTCTGTTTTTATTTTCAATATTGTCCTGTATCTGTAAGTAAGTTCCTTCTTTCCTTGTTAGAGAGGTAAATCCTGAGTAGCCTAGTGCTTAAAAGCAGGAGTTAGTGATTTATTGTTCACATTATTGAACTGGGGTGTGCTATCAAGCCTCAGACAGACCTCTGGGGCAGGCACACACAGTATCCTTTCCATGAGGAGCCATTTCCTTCTGTCAGATTTTACCCTGCAATGGAAAAATGTTCCTGCAGATTAGATGGCAGATCAGAACCTCCAGCTAAGCTGTTGATGGATAAAATCTCCTTTGTCAGTTCCTGACCTTATGTCTTCCTGCAAGTTTGCCCCTCTTAAGTTTCACAAAGCCTCTGTCTTTAATACTGAACAATTAATAACCTTCAAGCAATCTTCTGAAATTATTTAGAATTTTAACACTATTAGGTATGTGGTAAAAGCCCACAAAATCAGTGAAATTAAAAGAGAAACCACCTATCATACTTTGTTTTGTTGATTTAAAATAATTTTGGTAGCTAAATGCAGATGCTAAGTCTAACTTAAAAAAATAAATAATTTTTATATTGTTGCGCAAAGCTCATGCAAAGCTCCAGTGTCAATTATGATAATTTTGGAATTTTTTAATCTTTGATTCCTAAGCTTTCTATATAAGTTATGATACGCCATGTTTGTGATATCACAATTCCTAAGTGAACATACACAACAAATACAATACATATGTTTTGTGGAAATGAAATTAGATGTGTTTGGCTTGCTTATGATGTCAGTAACAGAGTAAAACATATGCCTTTTGCATTTAGCTCAAGCTTAAATATTTACATTTCTGCAGAGCCATCTTGAACATGTAACTTGTCCTTTCCTTCCATTCCATTCTACTCTGTTTTTATGTAGTGCTCCTTATTGTGGTAGTGTTACATCCAGATGTTGCTTGTTTTCTCAGAACAATTATATTTAAATATTAGTCTGAAAATTCCTCTGCTCTTTTTCTTTGAAGTGTTTGGAAATTCCCATATCAAGGAATTTTTTTTTTTTTTTTTTTCTTTTGCATACAGTTTGAGATTTAAAACCAGGGCCTATGGGCATGGAAGGTGCTGTAGCAGTAGGATATATTAGACCTCTCATTTGATTAGACAGTGTGGGCTCAAGTTTTATTCATTGCATATATGAGGTTAAAGGTTACATTTATTGTTTGACACAATGAAAAGCTAATGAAAGAGGCTGTCATAGATACATAGATTATCTTTTCACTATCAAACCACCAGGTGATCTGCTTATTTTCTTCTTTATTGAGATTTCCTTTGGAAGAATACCTCTGGTATATGCAGCCCTTAGAATTTTTTGGGGTTTCACCATACTTACAACATGGTATGAGGTTTTGTGCAAAATTGTATGACTTTTATTCCTAAATTATACTGAATGTATGGTTTTGACATGCTGCATTGTCCCTACTCATTAAAGTGTAAATGGGAATTCCTCCTCATTTACTTCCAGTCATACATCCTGTTAAATAAAATTATTTCTTCACCAGGAAAAGTAATACTAATATTGACGTGTATGAAACATCACACGCCCATTCATTGAGTGGAAAAAATTATATTTTGTTAATATAGAAGGTGTTTGACTGATGGGTGGTGATAAGCATAACCACTTTTCCTTATTACTATGCCATTTCAAGAAAAGGAAGTGATAAAGCCCCAAGGCTTCTAAATGTAATAATGCAAATGAACGCATCGAAGTGTGAATATTTCAAGGCAAACCACACTTAATACTTCCAAAAATGTGTATGCTGTGGAATGGAGTTTATAGGCTTATCAAGAGCCACTCTCACTGAAAAAATGAAATCAGTTTCTGTAGCTTAAACTTCTCTCTTTACCACAAGCAACTCTACCTAACTGTAACTAAAATTAGTTTGATTTTTTATTTGGTTTAAGCCATAAAATTAAACATTTTCTTTTCTTAAATAAAAAGTTCTGAGTGAGACTGTGGTACTTTGAATCTGACAGTACTCTTATATTTGATAATGTTGAGATTGGTATGCTAAAGAAAAGCTGTTTACAGATTTGGATAAAATTAGAATTTATTTTAAATTTTAAACTACCATCCTAAGATGTCCTACTTAAAGGTTATTGTTCGGTGCTTGTTTTCTTCTTTTATGAAAAGCAAGCAGTGAGGAAAAGCTTAGTGTTTAATCAGTCAGAGCCAAATAAAGCCATGCTCAAGATTTCTTTTGTACCCAGCTATACTTTTGTGCAATGCATTACCAAAAAATCAGAGAGATGAATAGATAAGGTAGCTGCTGCATGAATTAAAGTCAAGATAAGCAGGATATTTCAGTGGCTGGATAAATAGGATGCTACATTCGGTTCTGCTCTCATGAGAGAATGTAGTTCTATGAAGATAGCTGGCAAAACGGTAAATATTACATGAGCTAACATAACATGTCCAGTGGATATAAACACTAGATGTATTGACAATACACTGGTTCAAAGGCCAGATGTCTGAAGAGATTAGCCAGGTAAAAAAGAATGACATGAATAGCAGTGTGTTTTTAATGTTAAAGTAAATGATTACTTTATTTTTAAATGGAAAAAGAAGCATAAAATAAACTCAAAGAGCAGCTTTCAGTACATCAGAGGTGAAGTGGCTGAATAGGCATTCTCATGCAGTGAGTTGTTTTGCTTGGATGCAGTAAAAGAACAAAATCTTTTTATGAAAAGTTAATTCTGTTTGTTATGAGTCCTTACAGGGGACTTTTTTAAGGAAAAAGACAATTGATGTGTGAAAAAACAAAACAAAACAAAACAAAACAAAACAAAAAACCCCTTTTTAAAACATTTACTATTCGGGACAATTTTTTACTCTAATTCAGTCTCTGTATTAGTCTTATGGCAAAGACACTGAACTGAGACATGACACATGGATTGAGCTATGTCTTTGTATTTTTTCTGCAAGGTTTAACTAGTTTACATGGCAGTAGAATCTCCCTGAAATGGAAATAGAATTATTTTCCTCCGTTGCATGAAGATACAGGGATTGATCCATAAATAAAGTTTACCTCCAGTTTATAACACAAACCACTGCTGCTACCACCAATAATAATAATGACAAGGGAAATAACAAGGGAAGAGAATACAACCACT
>JAOEHY010005300.1:0-65911 GCA_025447955.1 Psilopsiagon aurifrons | reverse complement strand
GGCAGCGCGTCCTGAGCCGACCCCGCGGCAGCGCCGGAGGTGAGCGGGGCCCGCGGGTCAGCGGGCGCGGGGTGGGCAGGGGCTGTGGCTGAGGCTGGGCAGGGATTGCTCCATCCCGACTGCAGTCGCGCCTTGCTTTATTGCTCCTTTAATTATTCCCCAAAAGCAATGACATAGACTTCAACAATTGCTGTGCTGTCCACTCATCACTTCGATAGTATTTTATATATTGCTTGACCTTCCCCTTAGGCTTTCCCATTATTTTTCTAATTATGATGCTCTGATAGCTGAAAGGCAGATTGCAGGTCTGATTTGTTTTCTTTTAGGTTTTTTTTAATCTATAAACCTGTTTTTATTCTATAAACCCTTTTCACATTCTCTGTCTGTATGAGACCCACCTCTGTATTTCTTAATTTTTTACACAAGTAAAGCTCCTGCAGCTTAGAAGAGATTTTTCCATTCTCTGTATTAATGTTGACAAACTTCAACATTATATAATCTCAAGCAGACTGACCTGATACATGACCCAAAGGTAAAGCGTCTGTTGGTCTTTAATTTTCAGATACCCTAGCACTTTCTTCTTGAAATCACTAATTTCCTCTTTATGCATTAATGGAAAGATTCTTCATTGCAAATGCTGTGTGAGTATTGCATGCTACAGCTAATACTGGTGATGTTTTGGGTGTTTTTTTCAATGTTTTTTTGTGGGGTTTTTTTTTTCAAGAACAGATTTGGGAATTCTGAGGACCTAAGTCTAAAGCCAAAAAAAGATCCCAAAAGCTGTGGATTAATATGTTTTGAGGCTGAGATCCTGCCTGTTCTTCCCTGGCATGTAAATTTAATACTTTTCCAGGTCAGCTTGAAAAAACAAGGTGCTGTAGCCAAGAAGATACTTCTCCAAAGCATCATTAGATTTTAGCACTGAATGAAGGTTAAGAACAATTCTCTTTGGTTGGAAAATTTCTCCTGTATTTTTAGATTCTATTGAGGTAGCTTCCTCAAAGACCAGTCTCGTTTCCCTGGAGTACTAATGATGGCCTAAAACACCCCTGGCCCTTTTTTTTCAAAGCCAGATTAACTGTTTTACTGATATTAATAGCCATGAAAGTAGAGCAGCTACTTGTACGTTGGTGGGTACTTCAGGTATAGTGGCAGGTGATAGACGACCATGTACCTATGTATATCTAGCTTGAGGTAGTATTTTGGGAACATGTAAATGGAAAGAATTCTTACTTTCCAGTTTATAGGACTGTACAAGGGGAAAAAAACCAAACACTAAAACAACAAAAAAGCAGCTCCACAACACACAAAAACCCCCTGCAAAACAAACAAGCAAACAAGAAAACCAAACCAGATGTAATTTGACTTAAATGTCATTGGAGATGGTGCCAGTAACATTTTTGGGGAACACTGTGAAGAGAGGCTGAACTCGATGGAAGAATCAAATATTGCATTTTCTCCTCTTTTTCTTTAGGATCTTCTTGAGTTCAAAGAATGTTGACTTCAGTCCTGCAGGAGCAAGCTTTCTCCTGCTGAAGTGGAGGCCGCTTACCTAGGGCTGTGCATTAGATGTGTACTATAAGCATACTAAAAGAGATATATTGCCTTGAATGACACTGGTCATAGCATTAAGAGGGTGTGTGTGCACTTCTCAGTAGTTCCTATACTCTTTCTTTGTGTTCCTTTTTGATGCTTGTGTTTGTAAATAGCAACCATTTGACAAGTCCCAGATGTTAAAGTGAGTGTCTGGTAATACAAATTGGATGTGTTACCTTTTAAGTCCCTGGCTATCCTCATAGGAATCTTGTCCGAATGGTAGCTCATTATTTTGTTCATACTGCTGCATTCCCGTTACCCAGCACAGGGAATGCATTCCTTTTTCCTCATTTTATGATCAAAACATACAGTTAACTTTTTAACTTGCCTCAGTAAAGACAACTTGTAGGTACTGCTGTATGTAGAAGAGTTGGAACTGGAAGTTCTTGACAGCCAAGTTGAAGTACACAGCATCACCTCATCGTTCTCTAATGGTAAAGCTTTCAGGCTCTGGAGGTCTGAGAAGGCATATCCATACACTGATGCTTGAAGGCACTCATGTCTGTTGTTTCCTTCCCTCAGATTTTAAGACAGTTTGCTTGGCTACTATGAGATTAACCATTGAACTTAAATAATAATGAATCATCATGACTTGGTATTTGTTTCTTTTCAGTTACTCATGGATGTATAGTCTCCACAATCAAACTCTTTCTTCCAGATGGAATGGAAGCTCGATTGCGATCAGAGTAAGAATGACTATCTATTCATATGTAGCAAAATTAAACTACTGTATAATGAGGACTTGATGAATATTATGTTTAAAATCACCATAGGAACAGTTTATTTTCCCATTTTCACAGAAAGAAAGTAGCTGAGAGCATGGCTCTTTTTCAAGCATTGTATAAAAGAAATCTCATTTGCTTGTTGCTTTTAGAAATTAAGACAGCTACGAAAGATAAAGAAATTCTTATCAAGTTGTGCTTTTCTGACTGTGGTTTGGTGTACTGGAATGGGTAGTATAAACAGGAGAATATAGGGAAAAAGAAAGTAAATGAGCAAATTCTTCTTCCCTCTTTTATGTGGGATTATTATTTTTGCTCCTTTAAATACACATAGACTCTACTAAGTGAATTTAATGGTATTTTTGGGTGTGTACATGTAACACTTTATATTCTTCAGTAGCATCCTCTTGGTGCAGTTATTTAGTGTCACAATGAAAGAAAGCTTTGCTTGGCATGGGGGAAAAAAATAATAAAATATGATGGAATGATGTTTGTAAACTCAGATGAACGTTGAGAGGGCTTTCTGTCTATGTGTGCATGTTACAGAGCGAAATTCAGAGTAGTAGAAACAAAAAATGTTTTGTTTCCACTTATTGAGTACCCATTACAAATTACATAATATTTATCGTCTTAATCATCTTTCAGTCTTACCAGTTGTGTGCTTTTGACTGCTTATTTAAGCATTCTTTTATCATTAGTACTCAGAAATATTTGCGTGAAGCTTTAGGGTCTTTGCTTCTCAGAAGACAAGTCAAAGTATTGCAGGAAGTTTTCCATGTAATTGTTTGTTCTAGTAAGAAGTGGTGAAAACATAGAATAGGATTAGAAAGGACCTTAAGATCATCAGGTTCCAAGCCCCCTGCCATGGGCAGGGATACCTCACACTAAACCATGCCACCCAAGGCTCTGTCCACCCTGGCCTTGAACACACCGCCAGAGATGGAGCATTCCTTGGGCAACCCATTCCAGTGCCTCACCACCCTTACACTAAAGAATTTCTTCCTTATATCCAATCAAAACTTCCTGTGTTTAAGTACGGTATTAAATTTTTTATTCTGATTAAAATGTGCAAATATAAATCTTGTTCTAGTAAAAGCATACAAAATTCTGAAAATTATCAAGTATTATTTTATGCAGTTTGCTGAATTTGCAAATGAGTAGTATATCCACTGGCTTTTCATAGCTATTGTTTTGTGCATGTAAATTGGTTTAAATCTTAACGCATCAGTTTTAAAAGAATCAAGTATTATGTAACTTGAAATAAAAGTATAGATCTTGGATTTATAATCTGAAAACAGTTCTGTAACTTTGAAAATGTTGGTCAGCATAGTATGAACTGGTTTTGCATGTTTATGTACCAAGTCTTCATTTTTATGTGACGAATAAACTTAAAAATACAAAGCATCCTGATTAAATGTGTTAGGGATACAGACTTATTTTTTTTTAAACTGCAGTTCTGCACTTCGTGTTTACTTTTCTTATGTTGGTTTTTTTTTAGTGTCATCCATGCTCCGTTACCAAGTCCTGTTGACAAGGTAATTCAGTAATCTGCTGTGTTCTGCCTTATCCAGGCACATGCTGTTTTCTGGTGTATTGTAAAGATGAAGAAATGGAGGAATTTAGTTACATCTATATATGTTTTGCAAAGCCAGTTTTTTACTAGTTTAATATTTTGAGTGCCATTTAAGGTAGAGAAGGTAATGCACTGTTGCACTGTACATTTTCAGGTAGCTGAACTTGATCAGGAATTGGTCATCTGTCTAGTCTCTAAAAAGAAGAGTTAACTCAAATAGGTTCAACTCAGACTTCTAAACAGGAAGGGTAAAGTTTTGTGAAGCTAAGGAAACTTACTTGTGAAGTCAGCAGTCCGAGGAGTTAATAGACACTGCATTTGAGTTGAGGTTTCAGAACAGCACATGTATACTGAATCAGGGACAAGGGCACAAATTCTGAGGACTGCAGGTATAAGTGTGAAAATCAGCTTCAAAATTATGTCAATGTAGGAGGAGCCTACAAGAATTAGTAAATAAATTTGCAGAAGATCCACCCCAGAACAATCCTTCTATTCTCCTCAAGTCCAGAACAGTTTGAGTTATGATTAAAGATAATATAAGTAGTCCCCAAATCTGACGTAGTTACTTACAAAGGCAAATTATGAAGATGATGGCTAGTAGGTCAACAGGAAACGTGTGTTAGAAATGTGTGTGTGATGATGGCATTGAATTGGAATATGAGAGGCTTTATTTTCAATTCTAGAAGTCCCTAATTTCTGTTTGTCCTTGGGTTGAATGGCTTCCCCTTTGTGTACCTTTTTTCTTTTTCTTTGTCAGTTTAATCTGATCTGAAACAAAAGCCTTAAACTCTTTACATTTAGACATTTATACGGTGGGTCCTCAGTCCAGTTTTGGGAAGTCCTATCATAAAACAAAGAGTAAACAGTAGCAGAACAATGAATGAATGAAAGTGCCATTATTACATAATCTTAAATGTACCTTCATGACTGGATGATGAATTTTGCATTGAGTTTAATGAAAAATCCAAACACATTTTGATTCGTAAGTTCTCTTTATTTTTCAGGTTGCTGCTAACACTCCCAGTATGTATTCTCAGGAATTGTTTCAGCTTTCACAGTATCTACAGGTAGGTTTTCTCTTGACAGTATTTAGCTTGGTGAAATACTCAGGTTTTGTTCAAAACAGAAATACTAGGCTCTGCATGTCTTGGCTTGCATTTTGTAAACCTGAGCATTATAAGCATCTAACTACCTTTTCTATAGTGAAATAACATAAAACATACAGTAATTGGACATAGTATGGCTCTATGTAGACTATGTTTTGCATGATAAACTGTGACTTTCCTAAAAGAAGCTTGTAAACTTGTTGTTTTGTAGAACGTTCCCTGAATGGTATGTATCTACTTTTCATGTCCTTTCTCCAATCCTGCCTTGCTGTCCCTGATTTTCTTTTGTCCACAATGTTATTGTTATCATCCATTGCTGTGGATGTACTATGTTTGTGTATAAAAGCTTTGATAGAATGAAAGAAAGGCATAACAAGAAGTCATTCCATGTGACAAGAGTTAGTTTGCTTCTGTGAAGATAATTCCTTGGTGTGAATATTTTTGTCCCTTTATCTATTAGAAAGTATAAAGGAGGGGACAGTGCTGGCAGCTCTTCTTCCTCACTGTCATCACCAACCCTTCTGTGCCTGCTCCTTTGTCAGTTTAAATAGGTGTGCTTTTTCATAAGATTTCATGTCGCGAAAGGGTTAGACAGAAAAAGGACACATATTAAAGCATGTGCTGATATATGTAAGTGAACTCTCTGGACAAGATCATAAAATCAGCTTTCTGGAAAATATATGAAAAAATCTTACTGGTACATTCTATCTAGGTTTAATTTATGTGTAGTTCTGTTGTTTTATTTTAGCCATTCATGTTTGGTAATGGCAATTTTTATTTGTTCACATCAGTGATGAGACTTTTGAGACAGCTAGTAACTTCGTACATTCTTGCTGACTTAGCAGGAAGCAGCTCAAGCAGGTGCTCCTTCTTGGGAGGCTGAATACGTACTTGCTCACCAATCTGTTCATTTTCGTATCCTGAAATTGTTATATGAAGATGCTGTTCAATCATACTGCCAAAAAACAAGCATCAAACAAAAACAGTAGTTCTTGCTTGGCATTTTACTATTGCGACCTTATTTGAGGATGCACAGCTCATCTCATGGGAGCTGCCAAGCTGCCTTTTGGTGTTTATGGTTTTGTTACTCATATTGATGAAAGTCAAAGTGTTTTTAAGTCTCAGAAAGAATAACTTGTTACAGTGTGTACTCAGCATGTGCAGCATATGCATGAAAAATGAAGGTTTTCAGGAACCTGAGGTTATATGATAACATTTTCCAATTAAAATATCCAAATAAACGTGTGGATGGATAAAATAGTATGGGAATGTTACAGTTTTGAGTATGTGACAGTGTTTGCTACTCACATTTTTTTTTTCTTTGTATTTTGGTATCTCTTCTGTTGCTTCTGTTTTCCTCAGTTTTTCTAGTTGAACTCACTGCTGCTCTCTGCTCCCTTCATAGGAAGCCTTACATCGGGAACAAATGTTGGAACAAAAGTTGGCAACACTTCAGCGACTACTTGCTGTCACACAAGAAGCTTCAGATACTAGTTGGCAGGTATCTGCAGGCATCTTTTTCCTTTGTGGACTGAAATATGCAGTGACATAAATTTCAGCTATTAATTTACAAACGATGGAGTGGGGAAGCAGCAGCAAGAGTAGAAAGTTTACTGTGGTTCTCTTAAGCTCTGTAAAGGAGGATGTTTAATAAACTTAGTTTATGTGCCAGTTTGAAATAACTAGTAGGTAGTGAGTACTCCAACAGTATTAAAGTCTTAAAAGCAGAACTCTACTGGAAGTACATAAAGCATATGTTAATACTAAGGTGATACTTCTTTTCTGCTAGGCTTTAATAGATGAAGACAGGCTGCTATCAAGATTAGAGGTTATGGGAAATCAGTTACAGGCATGTTCAAAGGTAAGTAGTTCATCCTAAGTTGAATGTTAGGAATGCTGAAAGATAGCTCTTTTGAAGTGTTTTGCAATTAGCTGGTTGTAGGAAAGCAGTCGGAAAATGGACTTTCTGAAATGAGCCTGTGCTTATTTTGATAACCTATATAGCATGAAAGCCGTAGCTCTGTTCTGTATTTCCTGGAATCACTTTAAATCTAGATAAATGGCTATTTGTCAGCATTTTTTTAGCCCAAACTGATTTCTTTCATCTATACATGTAAGAATGTATGTAATGAATTTCTGTAATTGGTGAGAAGCAACCATCTTGTCCCATTTCCTTTCCTGTGGATGTCCCTTTCCAAATAGGAATTTGAAAAAAGGTATTACCAGTGTGCAGTGTGATATTCAGAGACAGAGTAACAATTGTGCCATACCTTGATTGTTGTTTAGGCCATGTACGCCTGCCCTGAAATTTTACGTTAATTGTGCTTTACTTTAAATTCAGCTCAACTACTTATGTCATAAGAATTAGGGCTTTCAGATGAGACCTGTTAGGTTTCTTGTTTGTCAAACTGTAGGTCTCCGAGGCTTGATGCTGTCTTAACAGTGTCCAGAAAACCTCCATAGTTTTCTTGTAGTCACAGGCGACCATTCAATTTGTGCTGCTGTATATGCACTTCAAAAAACAACTGATTTACACCCAGCGATGTCAAGAATCTTTGATCACTGATTTGTCCATGACAGTTTTTCCATCTTCCAGAAACTGCTAAACATTTTGGAATAGAACAGGTCTTATCACAATATGTTAAATCAGCAAAATACTGATTTATGTTCTATCTTTGTATCTGAATTGTTTTATCCATACAGAATCAAACAGAAGACAGTATACGAAAAGAGCTTATAGCATTACAAGAAGACAAACACAACTATGAGACAACAGCCAAAGAGTCCCTGAGGCGGGTCCTTCAGGAGAAAATTGAAGTGGTCAGAAAACTGTCTGAAGTGGAGGTACTGAAATTTCATGCCTAGTCTCTTGGAAGTGCTGAAATAGTTACAACTGGTGCTGCTTAGATCCCTGTCTTGTTTCCTGTAATATGCCAGTATTTGTTGTATTGTGGCACTTGCAGTATATTAAGTAGTAGTGTTTATTTCTCCTATTGGACAATGCTTGGATTGTTAAACAGTTAATGAGAAACTGTTCCTGAAACTCCTACTTTTTCTGTCAGATTTCAGAATTCACGAAGTTGTACTATATGTGGGAAATAAGTGAGAGGAAATGATGTACACTCATATAAATTACACTTAAGAATGAGTTTTCAAGATTACCAAGTATTGAATGCTTTCTTCAAAGAGAATTTCTGTCCCTATAATATTTTTTATCACTATCTTTTCCTTTATTTTCTCTTGCCATTATAACTATTTGCTGTGTTCCCTTAGGTCAAGAAATATCTTGCAATTAGATGCACAAAGTCTTTACCCCTGTCATGTTTTTAGAGAATGCAGTGCGTATACTGCTGTAGTAAATAACCTTACAAGATTTCAGTTAAATACACCTTTTTATATTGTATAGTTCCTGGCAGGTTTGTAAGTGGTTGGAGGCTTATGTTTACTACTTCTCCTTTTCAGTCCTATACTAGGAGAAGAATCTTATGACCTCTTCTACTGGTTTCTCTTTACTTTGAGTCTTGGAGGAGAAATATTTATTTAACTTTACTAAGGGGTTTGCTTGAGTGCTTCCTGCCACATAATTTTCTCTCCACACAGAAGAATCATCGGCTGCTGATTGAGAGTTGTCCTTTAATAGTTTTGAATGCACTTTTATGTAAAGGTGTTTTGATCATAAATGAGAACCAAGTCTGAGCTTGTTACCAAAAGAAAGAAAACCCAAATGCAAATGAAAACACATTGTATGACTTAAGAAACAAATCTTGAGCTATGAGGAGGAAACTATTTACCATTTAGTTGTGCTGCAGTCATCAGCTGATGCAGACTTCTGGAGCATTCCTTGCCTCCTGAAGACCCAGCTGCCTCTTAAGTAAGGAGGTCTTAGCTTAGACTCTTCATTATGGAGTACAAGAAAAGGTTTAGGATGCTTTCTTGGAGCCATTTGGCTTTTATAATGTGTTAAATCTTCTTTTGCTGGGTGACAGGTGTGATGAAATCTATTGGTTTCATTGAATTACAAGATGTTATAAAACTAGCACAGATTATCATAAAACAGAATGGGGGAGATCACGCAGTTCTTTATACCTATTGATCACGATTAATTACATAGCCTACTGTGGCTTTTGGTTGGTGGTTTTTTACACATGCCTGAAGCCAATATATTTTCATATAATGTGTTCTTAAAGTGGAACATTACAAAGGTGTTGTGTAGATAACATTGGGACTTGATGTGCTTGTTTAGCCCTACTGATTAGGACCGAAGCCGTTAAATGTGATTAGTTGCATACATTGTTTGAAAAAAAAAGATCAAATTCAGTGTTTGGTAGATTATTAGTCTCTATTTTTTTATTTATTGCATAATAATTCTGTCTTACAGCGAAGTTTAAGTAATACAGAAGATGAATGTACTCACCTGAAAGAGATGAATGAGCGAACTCAGGAAGAATTAAGAGAATTAGCTAATAAATACAATGGAGCTGTAAATGAAATTAAAGATCTTTCTGACAAGCTAAAGGTAATGACAGAACTTTGTGACTTATGATGATACTGTAGCGCATGGGGCAAATAAGTACAATTTAATTTCTAATGTACCTATCAAAGATTAAATAACTTTAAACAACAGGTTAATGGAAGAAAGATGCATATTGTCTTTTGCGTAATTTTGGGGTTTACATTTCATGCACTTGAAGCTATTATCAGTTAAGTAATTTACTAAAAAGATTTCCCTTTTTGTTCACTTTGAAAGTTGCTGTATCTTTGGAGCTTCAATATATTTTAGTACAGTTTTATAGTGTAAAAATTTGCATTTTGCTGCTTTTGTACAGACAAATAATTTTCAATGTAAATAACTTGGAGTTAATGAGAATAAAATCAATTCCTTTACATGTTAATTTTGATTTGTTTGGGGGTTTTAAAATGTGTTTTGAGCAGGTAGCAGAAGGAAGACAAGAAGAAATTCAACAGAAAGGACTGGCTGAGAAAAAAGAGTTGCAGCATAAAATAGATGAAATGGAAGAGAGAGAGCAAGAGCTTCAAGCAAAAATAGAAGCTTTGCAGGCTGACAATGACTTCACCAATGAGCGGCTAACTGCTTTACAAGGTTAGTGATTAGTGGGGAAGAAACTTTGATTATTTGTTTTTCTTTTAATCTGTGAAATATCTTTTTCTTGGACTTCTGTTTACAGTACGGTTAGAGCATCTTCAAGAGAAAACACTTAAAGAACACAACAGCTTAGGTGGGTGTGATCAGTTTCTTGTTTCAAGCTGGTTTCCAGATTTTCTGTTCAGTTACTACCATTACTATAATCTTGTAGTCTAGGTGTCTGGGAAAAGAGTAGCGTTTTTGTGTTATCCCAGTAGCGTGGTGGTCCTGGTTTCAGTTGGGAACATTGGAAGACGTGGCCACAGCAGAATGCCAGTAGAGGGCACTGCTGCTGTGGGTGTCCACAGTTGTGGTTCATTGCTCAATTTGGAGCTGTTTGAGCCCTCTCAGCTCCAACCTTCTGAAGGCTTTTATATACATATATATAAAAGACAGGATTTTTAAAATATGCATGTAATAGGCAGTAATTTCTTATATGATAGTAACCTCTTACGTGTTTGCACAAGTAGGAACATGATCTGTAGTGCAAAGGAAAACAAATTTTGCCCTTTTAGTTTGATTAGGTTAGATTCCTAGAAAGAAAAGGTAGTATGAAAAGCCAAATGTCTTTCACAATGGTGTATTTATAAAGAAGAGAAATCCAAAACATTTTTCTTGGTTCCAGAAATAATTCCATTTCTTAATCCTAGGCATACAAGTTGACGACTTCATACCTAAAATTAATGGGAGCACAGAGAAAGGTAGTGTATCTTAAGGCTACCTTTTGTCTTATGGTTGATGTTTGAAGTTGAACAAATTCAAAATGTTCTCTAAAGTTTTACTTCCAATGATATTCTCATAAAAAATGAAATTGAATTTGCCCACCCCTCTGGCCAGCAGTTTTTGCTTAGACTTTCAGTCTGGGTGTTTTCAGAAAATTCTGTACAGTGTAGCAAACCAACCTGGCAGTCACCTGGGTTTTTTTTACTTGTTTTGGATGGCTTCTCACTGGATTCAGTAGGAGTCTGCTGAATGGTGTCAGGCTTGTGACCCGAGAAAGTGGAAAACTCAGTGACTTTTCTCCCTTTAATTTTACTTTTCCTTGCAACACAGACACACACCATTTTTCTAGTAAATTTGGTATGGTAAGTAAAGTTTTTTTTCCTAACTGTAACTTACAAAAAAATGTGAGTATATGAAATAGCAGAAACTAACTTTTTAAAAGAAAGTACTATCTTTTATGTTAAACAGGAATGAAAGCTGGTTGAACTGATTTTTTAAGCTTTTTTTTTTAGTTAAAATTAAGTATTTTAACTAATGTATCTTAACATATACTTGAAGGGTTTTTTTAATAAAATTTTCTGTTAATATGCACAATATCACATACAGCAAAGGTTATTCCTGTTACAGTTCTAAATTCACTGAATTGTTCTATTGCTTAAGATATTTTTGCCCTTTTAATGTCAATTTATATTTGTTCCTTGATGTAGCTTTTCATGAGCATTTGCTGTGTCTTGCTGGCTAGCAAAAGCTCTGGGGAATGGTGCCAGTATTAGAAGGTTGGAGCACCTAAATAAAGAACTTGTGGTTTCAACTAATACAGTGATTAAGGATTACTCTATACCTTTTTCAAACAAAATTTCACAACTCTCTATGCTCTGTTACTTTTGACTTTTTTTTAATTAGAAATTAAGAGGTTCTTAACTAGGGAGACCAATAGCAAAATAAAAAGTTAATCATGGCATAACCTCACATTTAGTTCTTATTTGGAGCAGGAGAAGAGATTGTTAAACATTGAGAGGGACTGTACAAAAACCTCCTCTTAATCTGAGTACTAGTTATTCCTTTATATTCTAGCATTTTAGACATTTAGCTATGATGTACGCTGATACTGGAAGCCAGGACACTAAACATCTGTTCCCAGTTCTCTCAGGTGCCATCCTTTGGCTTTAGTTAGATTGATCCATCTTGCTGATGCATAATTTTACGTTGGTAATACTGTTAATGCTCGATAGAATGGTTAAGAAATATTTGTTTATTTATTTATTTTAAATCTTCCACCCCACAAAAGAGTTAGCTTCTTTACAAAGTGAAACTGGGGTACTATATAGGGATTGTGATTCTTTATTTTAACCATGTAAACAATAAAAAGATTTTGAAAGCTAGATTGTTAGAGGTTATTAGAAAAAACATGCAATACTGGGAACAAAAGTAGCCAGGAGCTAAATTGAAACTTCAGTAAGAGCTTTCAAACTCCAAGTGCAAATACATACAGTTTTATAGAGAAATAATTGATAACATAACACTAAATATGATTTTTTTTAACAAACACTTTTTTGTTTGTTTTAAAGTTATTGGTAGGAATGTCCTGTTAGGGTTTTAAATACTACTACCTCTTATCAGTCCGAGTTTGAAAACTGTCTGAAATACTATTTCAAAATTGAAATAATTATTTTGTGATTGTAAAAAAAATGTTATTGTATCACTGGCACTCACTTTTGTCAAAGTTGAAGAAGCAGTCTCTCTTTGACTTATTTTGGATTGCATAGAGTAAGTGTCATCTGGATGGATGCATGGAAAGGCAGGTTCCTCCGTCCTATGAATAACAGTAGAACTTGTGCTCAAACCTTGGAGTTTTAAGAAGCTGTCTGCCAATTTTGTCTTTATGAATATAGACATATTCTCAACATGTAATACAGACATTCTCAACATTATTCTCAACATGAATATAGGCATATTCAATATGTAATTGCTCATTCAAGTTGGCTTTCTGTGTGTTTATACAGTCTATCACCTCTTTCTGTCACACACCTAATTTACTATTTTTTTATTCTGTATTTTAGTGTGGTTTTCCATTATTATGCCTGTTGTACCACTTTCTTCTACATCTCTGCTATACCTCATCCATCCACATTTCCTTGGCAATTTACAGCTTTTGGCCTGTGTTCTTTTCGTGATAGTCTGTGCTTTTCTGTATCTTCTGTCCTTTAGTTGTGTAATGACAGATGGGCAGTAACATTCTCTGCCAGATTTTGGATTTGTCCTCTTGAAAGCAGCCGGAAGCAGTTACTGGTTTTTTTTGCTGAGTAGTGTTGCATTATTTTAGATGAACTAAGAATTTATGATGTATAATGTATAATGTAGATGCAGCAACTTCAGCAGTGACTTTGTAGATTTTTTTTGTGTAAGGAAAAGAGCTCACAGTTAAAGGCAGAAACAGAAGTCAGAAAGTCAATTTGGTTTGTGCTGTATAAGGGAATAAAAGAAGGTTTCCTCTATTTGTATGCAGAGGTATACATGCTTTCCTCCTCCTCCTGTCAGGGGAAAATGGTAAAAATCATGTAAAATACTTTTTAAGATTCCCTTTGTGTCTCTCTTTCAAAACTTAAGGTCAAGTGCTCAAGGTATGTTTATAGGCATACTACCTGGCTGCTGCAAGAGTAAGGAGTCTACATTCGTTTTTTACCGTGGCTGGCCACAACATTAAAAGAGCTGTACTCTGAGTAGAGGAACTAAGAACTCATGTTACAGTCTCTCTAGAGGCTTTTTATAATAAAGTGTTACTAAGATGGTGAGGGTCAGGCATTCATTTTCTCTCATGAACATATGGAAGTTCTGGTGCAGAAGAGAGTAACTTGCGTATGCATCAGCCACTGATAAAGGTAGCGTGGAACTGAGTTATTTCAGTAAGTGGTATGTTTCTCAGTGAGTTGCACCACACCTGGCTTTCATATTTAAGTTTTGTGAGCCATATATTATGTAAAGAAAGATGGGAGAAATTTCTATACTGTCACTTAGAGGATCATATAAAAAGGCTTAAAAGAAAAAGTTTAAATGTAGAAAATAAATATTATAGCCATGGTGCTGTCTTTTAAAAGCCCTGTCTCTGTGGGTTAGGAAAAAAGTTTACTTTTTAGAGTGGCTTTGAAATAGAGTAAAACATTGCATAATGGATCTGAACAGCTGAGGCTGTGATAGCAGAACCTGCTGGTGGAACAGTTTTGTTAGGATGTAACATGTTTTGACAGTTTGTATACTGAAAAGTAACATTTTCAGTTTGCTGGGCTCTTGATGTCCTGGGATTTTTGAGAAGGGGGAGCGTTAGCACCTTTTTACTTCAAGAGATGCTAGATTCTGATGGAGTTGGGAGCTGAACAAGGTTATATAGCAGGGCTTGGGTAAAACTGGAAATCGAGCCTGCTGAAGGCTCGATTCTGCTGAAGATGTCTGCTGAAGAACTGTCCTTTCAAATAATGTTATTTTTGTGCAATGAAACTTTGTTTAAAAAACAAAGGGAGATACTCAGCAACGCTGAAGATAAATGTTTTTCGTTTTAAGAGGGCATTAGGGAAGAGTAAGTATGAAGACTAAAGAAAAATTTAAATGCCCTTTCAAAGCTAATAAACACTGCTGAAGCATATAGGTTAAATAACGTTTTCTTAGATCTTCAGTACTTGGATTTTGTACTTGTGGTTATCCGTGTCCAATTATGAATTAAAAAATAGGAGGTACTAGAGATAGGAGGTACTAGAGGCATCAGTGCTATGGAGTTGCATGTTTCAGAAATGTAGCATCTTATGTATTCCAAATTTGTTGTGATTTCAGTATCACTTGTGTGTGTTACTCTTTTTGCCAAAAATATGAAATTGTCCATGGAATTTTACTGGAAGTCATTTGTTATCACCTAATCTGAAAGAGCAATATACCAAATGCCAAATGCAGAACGTTTGCACTTTTAATATTGGTTCTTACTAACTTTTATTTAATGCAGTTGGGGTTTTTAACATAGATTCTGTTGAGGTAAGGGGCTTTTTTTGTGATTAAGAACTGTGATTAGATTTTAACATTTATAAGTACCCTTTGAAAATGCAGTTGAAGTACTTCTGATTAGTTCAAAATGGTGATCTATTTTCTAATATCACTCAGACATCATTTCAGTTACATGTGTTGTCTGCTTGCATATTGACTTGGATTTCAAAAGTTCACTGTAAATAAACAATTACAAATATTGTTAATATACCTTTCAAATTTTTTGTTGCATCAATTTGAAAAATGATAAGAAGATATAAACTTAAGTGTTTCTTTCTTTACTAGAGCACTTTCTTTCAAAGAGTGGAGGGGACTGCACTTTTATTCATCAGTTCATAGAATGTCAGAGTGAGTACAAGAGTGTTCATCACATTTACTTTAAAAACAACAGAAAAGCCAGAAAAGGTAGATAAAAACCAGAATTTGTCACTATTATTTTAATATTTCTGTGGTAGCAGAAATTTTCTATGCATAGAATTGTGGCATTGGGATATTAAGCACACGCCTGTAGTAGTAGTTTGCTCTTGCAAAGCAATGATCACATTGTGTCTTCTTGGCAGTTAATCCATTATTACCCTCTGACCAGTTAAGGGGTGGTCATGTTGCCACATGATGATTTAAACCCAGTGTGATTTTTCATCCTGTTGCAAATTAAGAAGTTGGAATTGTAACACTGTCAGTTTAAGCAAACATCACAGGCAGCAGCAGGACAGAGATAAGGTAGTGATACCTTTTCTTCATTGCACATACCTACAATTTATCTGATTAAAGGCTTTACACATTCTTCAAATTAATTGTTACAAAGAACAAAAAGGAAAACAAGACCTTAAATTTTATGTGGAAATCTAAGATTCTTAAAAAAAAAACCAGAAAGCTAATATGCAATGCCAATCTTTAGAAAGATGTGTTATTCTGGAATGAGAAATGTTTTTCAAAGAAAATAGCTTTTGAAATTGTGTAATGAATCTACACAGTCTTAATATCTGTAATTAAAGAAAACCTGAAAATGTTAATACTTTTTGTCCACTGAGAGGAAAATATTAGGATGAAGAGAGAAAAGTGCTATTTAACTTCAAAGGAAACTCTTTTGTAGCATAAAGAATTGTGTTTTGACTTCACAGTTTACAGACATTATGTACATAGAGTTGAGCAGAGTGAAGTATTGATGAGCAGAAAAAAAGCAGTATCTTCTTTTAACATTATGCTTATTGGACTCTTCTGTTCAAAGTTTTGATGAGGAAGTGTAACAGACTTAGTGACTCTACTCCTGATATGGATTGCAGTGCTGCAAACTGAATGACAGTTTACTGCTAATGCTTGTCTTCTGTTAGCCTGAAGTTTAAAATAATTTTAAATTTTGCAGTGATCTTGCATGAATCCTCTTTATTTGCTATCTAAAATGAACTGAAATTAAATGTTTGAGTAAAACTGGTTTTTGTCTAGACTGAAAGTGAAGAGCACACTGAGTGATGTTCAAATACAAATTGGTTGCCTGGTTTCACTGTTTGGACGTTAGCTTAAAACTGGTATTACTATCACCTCTGCAAACTCAATGTGAGCAGTCTTGTCAGTATTGAGAAGCAAAAGTTACCATTGGGATCTAGTAAAAGATTCTAACATGCAATTGAAGTAGTAATAAGAGATTAAAATAAAGATCAATTTACTTACGCCTCCACTTTCTTGAGAGAGTGAAAGCTAGAGTAAAGACACTGTAGGGCCTTGAATGCATCAATTTTTGAAGAATGAGTACAACTTCAAAGGGTTCTGTATTCAGCATATTTTTGCAACAGAATAACTAGTTCATTATCTAATCAAGAACAAAAAAAGATTTCAAGTCAGCAGATCGTGTTTGTATTCCTGGGCTGAAAGTTTACTTTTCCCAAATTCAAATACGTTTAGTCAGGCCCCACAAAACCATGAGGTTAAACTTCAAACTGCAAGACCTATTCTTTTCATGTTATATGTAAGTGCTACCCTTCATCTGTACTCCTGCTCTTTGCTCTCTGCAGCAATGAGGGTTGGAAACTAGTGGGGAGAAAAGGTATAGTTGCAGAGATTGCCGAGAACTGGAGTTGTAAGACATGCTGCGAATAGTTAAGTGTAAAACAATATCCGAAAGACTGGCAGTGTATGTATTTCATCACATGATACTATGGGGTTTTTGCCCCAAGGTTTATGTACTGTGAGAGGAGCAGGTTTATTCTTTAAAAAAAAAAAGTAATTCAGTAAAACTCCCAGAAACAGGAGCCGCTCATTGAAGTAGTTTTACGTAGGGTGTACTGTTTTGTAATAGAAACAGAGGAATTAAAGGCATAGGATCTGCAAACCACAAGAGAAATCTAAAACAAAAGGAGAATTGAGGCAACTGTGCAGTTTGTCTGAAAGAGAAAGTTCTAACTTGGGCTTGGGCTGGTGCAGTGGGAAAGTGCATGTCTCCATGGTTCTGGAGAAGCAGCGCTTAAATCAGGTGAACACAGGCAGAGAAATGAGGAAAACCAGCTTGAATCAAGGAAGTGCGGTTTTTGTAAGATAGCACAAGAAGAAAATGTCGGTGGTTGAACAATTAGTATTCCATCAGTTGTTACAGAGATAGAAGTCAATTGAGAGTGGTTATCAGATAAGACTCAAGACCTTTCAAAGTAGTAGAGCTATAATTTTTTTGGTGGGGGAGAAACAACTGGACACAATCTTAGTTGCAGCGCAGCGCGAATGCTGAACTTTTGTAGTGTTGTTTGTCACATCTGACTTCCGTAGGTTTTTAGAGATTTTTTTATTTATTTTTATTTTTTAAGCAGAATATGGCTCATGATGCCCAGTAACCTGTCCTTATCTACAGCATCTGTGGAATGTTGTGAAAGTCTGCTCTCAATGATCTAGGAAGTGTGTTACTTTCTGATCATTACATGCAGTTCACTTGTTGCTCATTTCATCACTTTTTTTAGTAACCACTGATGGAAACCACTGACATAACAGCAAAAGTCATGGTACTTCTTTTTGATTAGAATATGATATGAGTTACTACCAAAATGGTGATGGTGCATAGACAAAAGAGAGCTGGTGCCCTGCTGGCTTCCTCTCTTCTGCTCCAATCTGGGTCATCTTTTATTTGCTTCCTTATTCTTTTCTTCATTTTGTGATTGTTTCATTTATGATTTTAAATGAAAGTCTTTTTTTTTGCCTTTTTACTAAGTTATTTATTTATTTAAAGTGTAATAGGTTTTTGATGGATTGAATGGCTATTATCAACTTCTAATGAATTTATGACTTGCAAGTGGCAAGTAAAGTTAAAGCTTCTTATCATCACTTTGGTTCAGATGGTTTGAAATCTGTGTGATGAGGGCCACGTTTCCTTTCATTGGTCTTAAAAACTGTCCTCCTTCAAAGACTGATCTGGTACAAACCCGTAAATGTGTTGTTACATCACATGTAGTCATAGGCAACCTAAATCTGAAGGGAGTCCTTAAATTGAAAAGATAGGAAATGACTGAAAACTCAAAGGAAAGCTGCCTTTGAACTGCATTCATCAGCAGAAAGAACCACAGGCTATCTTAAAGATGAACCAAAAGCTTTATGTCAGAGCAGATTGTTTTGGTAAAAATTACTATTTATGATATATGTCAATAACTCTTTGTGTTCTGTTAAGCAGTGCCTGAATAGCATGAAAGATTAAAATCATTTGTGCCAGGAATTAAAGCTAAGATCCTCACCTTAATTTATATTTTGTTAGCAAAAAATGTGCATCTTAATTTGGGGAAAAATGTAGATTGAGTAAAAAAAACCAACCATGTTTATGAAGTTTCCTGAAATAGTAACATGAAAAGATGCAGAGATCTGCCAAAGGGGATTTTAAAAGATACAGGTACATCTGCTTTTACTTTCTATCCTGTGGATTCTGCCAATTTTAGTGACTAGGGTGCTGTGCAGAATAAGATTGTATGTAGTTCAATGACATCAATCTTCGGTTTTCTGTTTATTCCAGAAATATACACGCGAATGCTGAAATTAACAAATTTATTAGCTTTGAAATGCGTTCATGGTAATATTGTTAAAACACAGGGAATGCTTACTTGTTTGGTAAATTAGGAGAGATGTCAGCCACCAAATGAAAAATACTGGCTCTGCCAGCTTGGAGTCACACTGGCCAAGGGGACTTGTGTGTTACTGCTGAAGTTCTTTGCTGAAGAAATAGTGTCAGGAAGAAAACTTTTGTGCCATTGTTGAAATTCATTAATGGCCATTAGAAACCAGTAAAGCCACCAAAATTTGTCTGCAGATTTTATTAGTCATACAATTGGCAATCCTTAAAATGTAAAGATCCACTACAAAAGTTTGGAAAACCATCTGGGTCAGGAAGCCTATAGTTTCTTTGTCTTGTACTAGAAATATTTTGGTTTTAACAGTTACTGAATTATGAAAACCCTAAGATCCATCAATTCTAATGGGCACTCTTCTTCTGTGAACTGATTCTAGAAGTCTATTTTAAGCTAATGGTCTAGCATAGATGAGGTGTTACCCTTCAGATCAAGCAGTTGATAGCTACTTTGAGTGTATGTTTTTTGCATTCAGCTAATTTTTTCAGACATAAGGGCAGAATTCCTTAGCTGCTTTGTTGTTTCCTTCCTCCTCACCCCCCTTCCAGCCTCAGCTGAGTCCTGGAATAATCACATATGAGGAGTTTTGTTTGGATATTTTTATTTTTTAAATGGAAGAGGTCTCATATCACTCAGTAGCTCCTCACTTGTGGCTGCAGTAACTTGATTCTCTCTGTGATGCCTTCCTCAGCCTAGACACAGTGACTTTCACCACCTCTGATGAGCTGAACTTAGATGATGAGTGATCTCTGACAGTTGCTTGAGATCTGAAGCCAATCCTGAAAATCCAGGGTGCTGTTCAGTGCATTTCTGAAACAGTTATTTGTAAAAAGTTATAGGAATGCAGTACAGTATTTGTAGGTGTATAAAGTGGATTAAGATAATAGCTCTTTTAGGCTGGTTTGTCTGGCTGTGGGGCAAGGAAGGGGACAGGACAAGCTTTTGGCCATGCAAACCCTTCTTCAGACCTCGGGGGAGGGGTGTGTGCCTGAAAACTTTCTGGTGTCTGGAGCTGAAAAAGACACCTTCCTGCAATTCTTGTCCTGCCTCTGTCCTTAGATTGTAATGGTTACAGCACTGTGCCATTGGAGGAGTGCGGAGGATTTGTAATCATCCGAGATACTTGCAGCTGCAAATGCTGACTAGCGTTTTTTTGATTAAAAATTTGAAAAGGATTTACTGTCATCCAGCTTCCTTAATCTGAACTCTCCTCCATGTGCTGCTCTTGCAGTCTCCTCAGCGTCTGTTGCCTGTTAATAGCACAGGGAGTAGCCAGCAGACTCAGTTCCCTGCCTGATTATTTGAGAATCTGGTAGAGAGAGGGGACATCGGGAGGCAGAAGCAACTTGAAACTGGGTGCTTCAGTGGGGTTAACGGGTTTCCACATTGTCTGAATTGCAGGGTCTGCTTCGTAGAAATTGATGGTGTGATCTGGAAGATACGTGACCCTTGATAATTTTGCATGTTGGCATTGCTAGCTTGTTCTTAAGGAACTGGAAATAATGACATTTCTGAAAAATAAATTAACTACTGGTTTAATAGTTCTTTTAGTGTCGTTGATTAGTCTAAACAAGTTCTTCCCTTGGTCTTACTGTTTCCCTTCATGTCCTTGCTGGAGTTAGGATGAAGTTAGCAATGTAGTCTCAAAATCTGTGGGTTAGGTTTTTATACACCTGGCATACATGAATAGACTTCCCTGTCAGTGTTACCTGTAAACTCAATTTTTATCAACCTGAATGTGGAATTTTATGCAGATCTCTGAAAGTTTTAAGCTTAGAAAGGCTGTTCTTGTGTATCTTTCATAGGCAGTTGTGACTTGAAGGGAGCTTCTCAGTTGCTGTATTACTGTGGCATATTTCTAGATTTCTGCTGTATCAGGTGGATATCTATTTCAGGCACCCAGCTCTTAGAATTCCTTTATTGATAACTTGTAAAATGTATTAATAATTTATTGCTCCTAGTCAGAGTTCAGAAAGAAAAAGTTCATAAAAATGATTTTTCCTAACTTCTCATTAGTGAACTGAAGCATTAGTAATGTAAGTTAATAAATCGCAGAAGAAATAATTATGCACTGTATGACGAAGTTCCAGTAGCCTTGTGTGCTCTGTTTCATTATTCCATGCCAGAATAAAGTTTTTGTTCAAGCCTGAGTAGGAAGTAATATTATCAGCTTTTTAATTTGGTCATGGAATGTAGTCTACATAGATGCATGCAGAGCTTTTGCTTGCTTAATTTGAGCTTGGAAGTAACACTTATTTTGTTTGGCAGACAAGATCATAGACGAAGGACATCTAACCAAAGTGGAAGAAACAAAGCTTTTGAAAGGTTAGACTTCTGGATTCTCTGTTTCTTAAAGCATGTTTTTTATGTCACTTCAGTACATGTTCTGTGTTAAACTAGCAGTTGGAGTTTTGTTGAATAATCACATGAGAAAAAAAGTTGATAAAGTGGAGGTTTCTTGTTTACTGAACTTAGCTTCAAATACTACCTGTCGGCTAAAAGGATTTGAAGGACGATTTTTTTGAACATTGAGTGTATGAAATGATAGTCTCAGTTTTAACTGAGTTCTTACCTGAATATGCATTTTTAAAAAAATAATGGTTTTCATAAATGGATTTAAATCTTTAGTGTCTGCATAAATTTCAGATGGGTTTTTGATTTTGTTTAGGACTAAATAGAAATAATCTTGGTCTCATTTTAAGCTTTAAATGAAAGTGTGTTTTCATTTGACTTTTTTCTAACTTAGACCTTCATGACTTTAAAACAACTGTTAATCTCCAAAATATGCCTTTTCCAAGTGAAATATATCTGCGCATCATCTCTTTTTTCTGTAAAAAAACCCTGAAGTGAAATACAAGGAGCTAAGTAAAAAAGATTTATCTTGTCAAGGAACAGTCATCCTTATCTTGCAGTGCCAAAATCAGGAATGCTGCAAAGTGTGCAGATCAGTATTTCCTATGTGCCTAATAATGTAGATTGCTTGGACTTGTAGGCTAACTCCATTTCTGTAACATTTATTAATGTCTAGACACACTAACTCTTTTCTTTGCCCTCTGTCCTTTTGCAAAGTGTTCCTATTGAATAAACACTGGCTTGTTAAAAGTTCTAATATTTTAGAGACACTTCAGTTTATCTTTTCTTACCTTAATGTGTGATATTGCATCTTTAATTTGTTTCTATATGTGAGTAAGCTATAGACAGCGTGCCATATTTGGCAGAAGAATGCATGATATAACTGTAACGTAACACTTGCATGCCAATTATCTTTCAAGGCGGTGAGCTATTTTTAGTGTTTGTTAATAATATTCTAACTCATCAAGTAAGTATGATGTCAACACATTTTAATATACTTCAGCATTTTGGCTATATTTATTCAGCCTAGTTTTATTATGGGAAATACTGACAACTGCTGTGAAATAATATAGTACAGGAAAGAGTTTTGTGCTTATGACTCGTTCCAGAATAGGAAGCAGGTCTCTTTGACTTCTGCTGTTTCAGATACAGACACTGATGCATCTTTGCTCTGGTACCTGATCTTGTTCCTTTTTTCAGGGATAGGAGGACAGGAGGGAGGGAGAAGCTGGTATAAACAAGAGTGGGTGGGAGGGGAGTATGAGAGGGAGGTGGGGGGAGAGAGAATTAATTCAGCAGTTGGAACTTGCCCTGTTCCTCCCATTTTGCACAGAGCAGGAAAGCTCGTTTCCATGTATGACCAGATATGGTAAAGTTAGTTGGATACAGATAATGCTCAGCTTAGCACTTCTGGATCGGCCACTAACATAAGCGACATGGGTGAGGCTTTTAGGATGTACTTTTCTTAATATTTTAAAAAGAATTTATTTCTTGGATTAGCGATATTTATGGTTGTAATGGCAGTCTTGTGAGCTTGATTCTTTGGTATATGTATAATGTTTTGTATTGTAACATCTTTAGATATTAATTAAAACCCTTATTTCTTAAAATAGGGAAGTGCTTTCTTTGTTTTAGCAAAGAGCCATCCTAAACATCAAGTTTTTAACTAGTCCAGTCGTTAAGAGCTTTGAAGGCTGCTGAAGTCATGAGAGAGATGTTTGGAATAGCTGCCAGATCTGAACCTCTAATATGCATTAAATGTATGGGTGCTTTCCCCTTCTTCCTCTCCAGTGATTTCAGTTACATTGGGGTAGAAATAGTTTGGCTCTTGATGAGGTGCTTGGTCTGTATTTACCACCTTCTGTTTCATGTACAAGTGGATGTTACTGGTGAGAAATAGAAATAGAAAACTTTCCATGTCAGATGAAGGACTCTTATTTTCCTGTTAACCTCTGTGATTTGTCTTGCTCATTTCCCTGTGCAGGTAGGTGCACAGGTCATCTTCAGTTTCCACTTCTCTGATTTTGGGGGTGTTCTGTTTGTTCTCTTGTTACTTGAAAAAATAATTCACACAAGCTTTCTCATTACTCCTGTTTTTACATCTTTCTATGTAGTAATTCTGCTGGTATAACATATTTATTGTTGTGTATCTTTCTTCCTGTGTCCTAGTACTTTTTTGTTGCATCTGCAGTATCTTATCTGCATGTGAAGAAATTATTCATGTTCACTGTGCTTTTCTGCATGTATGGTAAAGGTCTGTAAACTGGGACAGTTGTAATGATGCCTTTTGATATCTATATCTATATATCTCTACCTGAAATTACACTCTCTTAATCCTTGGGTGGGCAGTGATGCTGTCAAACTAAGGCTCTGAGGTGTCAGTGAAGAAAGACTTCATCCTGTGTAACCTCAACTGCATGTTGGTGACATGGTTCCTTGCTGATAGACTTACTGCGTTTGCCCACACCAGCGATGGTGTGCCTTCTCTGAGTCAGGGATAATTCTGTGTGGGAAAAGGATGCACTAGTATAATTAAATCCCCTCTCCTTTTGAAAATATCTGGTCTCCATTAAAAATCTAGAACTGGTTAAGTAAACACAAACCAAACCAAAAACTAAGCTGCATGTAATAATGTGGTGAACTGTGTATTAACATCTATTTCATGGAGGTAGTTTTTGGTGGAAAGGATACAGAATGCTTTCTCTTAACAAAATTTAAACTGAAAATTCTGTCTAGAAATTAGCATATTTAGACTTCTGTGATTCTCTGCTGGTTCATGCTACAATTTCTTTTAACAGTATGGTATATGCAAGAGTTTTTGCTATTTTATTTATTGAAAATACTGGAGCACAGTTTTGTTCTTAACAGCAGTTTCTTTCTGACCTCTTACAGTATCTGCATTGTTCTAGGGTTTTTTTCTTATTTGTTCTCTGAATGAATCAGCTTTTGCACAGAGTTCCAGCTGGCAAGAAAATATTGGCAAAAATTTCAAGCTGTGCATGAGGCAGTTGCATCCCCTATTAAATGCTAGGCTAGATTAATGACTTCAGTGATGCTGAATCCATTTTAGCCCAGACTTACAAAGAAATAAGCAAGCACCAGGTTTTTAAGTGTTTCTTCAACAAAGTTGTTTTCTTTTGGCATTTAGCAGTGCTTAAATAGATGTATAGAAGAAATTACAGTTAAGAGACTGAACAAAGATTTTACTGATTGCAGTTGATTTTTCTTGTCTCTTACAGAGAATCAAGCAAGAGTCAAAGAAGCTGATTTGTCAGACACTCTTAGTCCAAGCAAGGAAAAAAGCAGTGACGACACTACAGGTAGGTGTTTAACTGAGATTCCTGTAATGTCTAAATTGTTTTAATGAAATAACTTATTTACAAGCATTTCCTAAAAGAGCAGAGAAGGTATATTATGCAGAGCCAGGTACAAGCTTAGAGCAGTATTATCTTTTTTGCAACTTCATAATCAACTATTGTAAAGTGAGAAGAATGTAGAAGCTTCTCTTTGCTTGAAGAATGCATATATGAAAACCATCTGCAGTCTACCTGCTCTCTGAAAGGTGTGGTGTTTGGTTTATTTTTAGATGCCCAAATGGATGACCAAGATCTAAATGAACCTATTGCCAAAGTAGCTCTTCTGAAAGGTAAGCAAATCTATTTTTGTAACTCTAGATGCAGAATCTATGTATGTGTATATACATACATATTTGTCTAACTGGCTTTTATCATATATGTATTGAAGTAGAGTGCTGAGATTCAAATGTTTTAATCATGGCGGTATGGAAGAGTTGCATTTAACTATCAATAATGATTCCTTTGGGTGATGTGATATAAAAGCATATTTCTGAATGTTGGTATAGAAATAACTTACGCATAAATCTGGTTTCTGCACTCACCAGCACTGTTTTAGGAATATACATGGGCAACTTCAAGTAGAGTTGAGAACTAGTTTCAGCATACACTTATGTTAGGGCACATAGCTGTGTGGAGGAGGGATTCTCCCATCACTGACATGTTTTAAGCATTACCAAATTTTATAACATTTATGTTTTCTTCCATCACTGTCACAAATGCTTCTGTTGTTTTGCACCTGATGGGTTATAGAGAAAATCTAAAATCTTTTTCAGGTTAACACAATCAAGATTTGAATTTCCTGTTGTAACTTTATTTAGAGTGATTGTTGAACCTTAGCTTTGAGCTTCGTAGCTATAAAATTAAATCTGTTACTGCTCTTTGCACTGAAGGCATGTACGGCAAACTTGATGAGCAACCTAATATTTACATATTGATTAACTGAAAAAAATTGTGAGATATTAATTGGTTGTTATATTTAGCATACTGAAAATTAATTTTATGCTTTTTGTACAGTCAGACATTTGATCAGATCTGTAAAACAATTCTTACATTTGGATCACAAGTAAGAAGAATTTCACAGTTCTTCATGGTTCAGAAAAACATTAAACCACAATGAAGCTTGAGACCTGTAAAAGATTGTTTTTTCAGTAATTGTTTAAATTTTGTCTACTTTAATGACAGAAGGACTGCCAAAAGTTGCATCTATTATATATGTTTCTAAACAGCAAACTAAAAATGAATTTGCTATTTTCTAGTGGATGTCAGTTCAGTAGTTTAGTAAAGCAGGTTAAAAAAGGAGTGTTTGAGATACTGAGTGTGTTCCATTTGGGTTTTGCTCCCATCTGCAATTAATAAGAGGTATATTCAGTGACTTCCGATGGTAGAAGGTAGAATCTGGAAATGTTGTTTGTAGTGATTATGAAAAATTTCAGTTGAAAAGCGTATATCAAAATAGGATACGCATTAAGGAGTTTGTTTCCTGTGAGCATTGTTACATGCACAGAATTGTCAGCCAGAGCAACTTTTTGTACATGAACAGTACCACAGAGAAACTGAATTCAGCTCATGTCAAAATTCAGTTCTGATTTTTACAGTTTTAATATAAGCTCCTAATTGGCTGGATTTCTGTTAACTTCGGCAGTTGCCCAAGGATCCCTCAGGCTGAAACCCGCTAAATCCTGAATTCTCCTTATATGCAAATGAAGCCTTCTTAACTTCTGTCAGAAGGGTGTGTTTAACGACCTAACACCCAGATAAGGCTGCTGTGAGCATGCTGTTTCCTGTGGTAGAGCAGTCTAATGTCACAGCAAGGGGCAGGCACAGTTAATACTGTCTCTGTTCAGGGTATATTAAGATGACAGGGAGGGTTAATTGAATTTAGAGGGAGTAAAATCATGGAAGCAGTCTTTTGCTAATGTGGGTATTTTCATTGCTTCATCTGTCTTTACTTACTCAGTTAAAGATTTAAACCATAACCGTTACTGAACTTTTAAGTGAATTAGCAGAAAAATACCTATTTACAGAGACCACTCTGCTATTGAATTGCATATTGCAATTAACTAAAATAATTGGAATAACTCTTTTTCTCTTGAGGCTATTTATGGGCATCCCTGTTTTGCTTTCAAGAAACCATGAAAACATATCTGTATAATGAATCAGTTGCCTCGTAATTTTTATGAAGGGGCCTATAAACCTGTAGTTCTGTTTGGGGTTTTGTCAGAGGGCTATTTCACATGCCTGGCTTTGCCCTAAAAATGACTGTGTTTGCCACAGAAAGACTTTCAAGTGGGTAACAAATCAACTGCAGTCTAATAATTAAGGCAGAGTGAGAACATTTCTGATCTGGCAGGCATTTGGAATGCGGAAATGGCTGCTGGAAAAGGCAGCATTCCTTTTTTTGTTTTGCAGATTCCAACAGTTAAACAAATTAAGGGAACAGGAAAATGGTGAGAGTTTCAATTGCTGTAGTTTGCTCCAAGTGTATCAATAAATTTTGAGTGCATTCAAACTTTCTACAAGTTGCAGTCTGGCAAAGAGGGAAAGGGGAAAAGCTGTCACAGATTAGTACAACTGCCTTTCTTTTTTTCCTTCCCACAAGGTAAATGACTATTAGCCATTAATATCAGTTCCCTGGATACTTCTATTTAGAGAGGCTGTTTGTGACCACTTGTTGCAAAGTTACAAACAGGTAAATGTTAAACAGATGGGAAGCAGTAAATGTCACTGGAAGGTTCATCATCTTGTTTTTATCAACTTCCTTATATTTTCATAGTAACTACAAGACTGATTCATGGAATGTAATAAGTGTTTTCAGTTGAGCGTTTGCTGAATAATGGTAGTTTACATGAGAAAATTTGGAAATCAACGGTGGGCTATTGATTCAGAACTTTTGGGAACCATTATTTACATTGCAGTAGCCAGATACTTTATTTGAAATACATGATGCAGTTTACTTTATGTGGCTCTTACAAAGCTGAAGAAAGCTCAGGGTTTTAATTGTTTATCTGACTTCACCTGGGTCAGTTTTTTACGTTGCTGTAATTCATGGTAGAATTCCTTAGACTTCTCTGAGAGCAGTTAGTCCAGTGCTGAGTACTTCTGGAAATTGCTCACGTACTGTTTCTTTTTAATTGCAGCTTTTACACTGATTCTCAGACCAGGTTTTTGTGATGTGAAATTGCTTCTAGACAGAGCTAATTCTAAGCCTGGTGATACTTAGTAGTTTTATTATTTATAAATAGAGCTATCCTATTCATTAAGGAATTTTTCTCAGAACTGGAGTTAGCACAAAAATGTTTGCTTTGAATTAAAAGACATTAAAGAAATTTTCAGTTTGGGTAAGACTGAAAGGCTGATACTTCCTCATTCTCATATTTCTTGGCTTTGGATTTAGAACCATGTCAGGCATATGGAAATTCCCCTGTTGCATTTGAGTAGAAAAGAATTTTTACCTTGATTGTGCCTTTGCTAAACTGATTATTTTGTCCCGTAAGTTGGTTTCCTCATCTCCTCTGAAGCAGTATTATCTTTTATGATGTTTGCTTTCATTGAGTGGAAAATAGTGTCTACCAGAAAGTTCATTTAGGGTGTCCATTGTTGGATTTGGGACACTGCTTCTTTATAAGACATGATTTGAGCATAATTTGTCAACTTCCTCATCCGTTTCTTTTGAACAGTCTCATTATGGAGGGTTGAAAGTCTAATTGCCCAAAGTCTTTATCCATGAGAAACTAAGAACAAAACACGTTCAGAAAAGAGAGCTTTGGATTTGGAATTCTAATAAACCTTAAAAGAAAGTACGTGAATGAAATATGTAGTTCTCTTTGTTCTTTCTGCTCCCATAATTTTGTTCTGAAAACATCTGAAAGTGCATGTGTGCCCTCACCCCTACTCAGTCCCACCAACTCATTAGTGTGAGGAGAAACAAAACATCTTTTCTTACCAGGGTACCATATGAATAATGTAGCATAATTGGATAAACATTTTAATGAATAAAACAGAAAAAGAAAAGTTACAGTTACTTTAATGGTGGCGTATATGGTCAATATGAATGTCAAAAGCATGTTGATGACCCAAACTATAGCTTGTATTTAATTATTTTTTCTTACTAGTGAAAGGTCCGGACAACCAAAACAGTTTATCTTTTGGGCCGTTATTCTGAGCAGTGTGCCTCTATCTCAAATCTGGGGGATCTGTAGTGGTAGATGTTTATTAACCAGTAGCTGTGTAACACATCTACCGTTTTGTTCTCCCTCTGCTTATGGCTATTGATTCAGAAAGTTTGGGAACCATTATTTTATGTTATGTCCAGCACAGCTGGACTTTTGTCCCTGATTTTCCCGCTTTACCTTTCCCACCTATTAGGCTTTATACGAAGCTTTCGCCCTCTGTTTCTGTAGTTTATTAGTGCTGTCTGTGCCTAATGGAAGATCTGTTTCCGCACAGACACTTCTTAAGGAAAATTTAGTGAATGAGAATTTCCTGGCTCCAGTTCCTGGCATTGCAGATGCCTGCAGGGTAGAGCATTGTCTTCCTCTTTGTTATTGCGGCTAGTTTCTAGTGTGTGCCTGTTAGAGGACACTGCTTTTTAGTTACAAATACTTATTTTTCCTCTTTTCAATGCCCACAAGACTTCAGCATTTAAAGTATTTGTCTGCAACGGCAAGTCATAAGCCCAAGAGGTATTTAATACGTATTTTAGCTATTACAGAACTAGTCGGAAGAGCGAATGTTTTTATTTAGGGTTTAAACAACCCTAAATAAAATAACCCATGCATAGGTATGTGATCATGTTAAAAATATACCTAATATTTTAAGATGTAGTGAAAACAATTTTAAGGGCAGAGTAGCTTAGTATTCACTAGGACTCTGAATGAAATAGGGTGAGCTTTTCTTCATTTATTTAATTTTGTTTTAGAAAATTTACCTTAATTTTTCCTTTCCTGGTAGTTATGGTCCACAGAGGGAGAGGGGGAAGCCGAGTAGGATTGATTAGGGTGGGCAGGAGCAAACCACTAGCACTAGCCATGCCTAGCACACGACTGGGTCTGCGTGTTCCAGTACACTGCCTTCCAGGGCTGGTACATGCTGCTGGGAGCAGGAGGATGGAGCGTGGGCTGGGGAGGCAGTATTATTGCTGATGAGTGTGTGCTGGGAGAAGTTAGAGTAGCTTCCTTTTGTAAGCTATAAACACAATCAAGTCTTGTCTTATGCTTGATGTTCCTTCATTTTTGTCAGTACAGGAATCCTTGTTAATCTATACAGTGTTTTTAAAAATGCTCTAATTCTTGTTTGTTTGGGGGTTTTGTTTGCTTTATGCTGTATGTTATATATGCTAAATGTTTCAAAGTTTGCATATGTTTTCCTCTGTGTAAAAGTATATTAATATTTTTGCTAATATTTACCTAATCCAGTTTTGAGCTTACTGTAACTAACTTTGGTTGATTTGAGTAAAATGTCAGCAAGTCACCACATGACCATGCAAATTAAATCATTGTGCAGATTTATGCTTTAAAGAAAATGTTCTTTTATCAGATGAATTGCAGGGTGCACAATCAGAGACTGAGGCTAAGCAAGAAATTCAGCAACTGCACAAGGAGCTGATTGAAGCCCAAGAGCTAGCTAGGACAAGTAAACAAAAATGCTTTGAACTTCAAGGTGAGACCCAGATCAACGTGGTTGTGTAGGGTATCCATTGAACTTGTATGTATCAGGTAGTCTTAAAAGGAGTCCAATTTTACTAACTGTAAAAAAATTGTTTCATAGCTTTCATATCTCCTGCACAGAATGTCAGAAATTTTAGCTTTTTTTCCTAAACTCTATATACAGCCTGAGCTCTTGACTTTTTGGTTCAAGATAAACCAACATATACATACTTGAGCTCCATATATTTCATCCTTATTAAAAATATTAATCTACAGGTACAGATAAATCTGTGTTTCTGTCAGACAGTGCACATAATTTAATGTATTCAGTGGTAGTTCTTGGTTTAGCTCATCCTGTCAGATATGTCCTTATCCTCAGCAAATCTGTGGGTTGTTTTTGACAGGAAGTAGTATAGTCCAGTTTAATTGCACGTTGTTCAGTGTTCCTTATGGGTTGTATTTACAGGTTTTTTCCTTTTCCCGTACCAGTTTGCATTTGGCACACATGGAGTTTTTTTATCAGGCAACAGATTATATTGATTTCAAATTAATTGTAATACTACCACAATAATGGAATGATGTCTTAATATTAACTTTTTATTAAACTACTTACCACAGCTACTAGCTTTGATAACTTACTTAAATAATATGATTGGCTTAATCTTTGCAATTAAGGGGAAGTTGTGACTAAAATTAATTACATAGCTGAAATACTTCTTACTTAAACTTTTGGGCACGTTTTTCACTTTCATTTATAGCACTATTGGAAGAAGAGAGAAAAGCCTATCGAGTGCAAGTTGAAGAATCCAACAAGCAAATAAATGTTCTGCAAGGTAGGAATGTGTTTTTTTCACCTCACTCCTTAGGGAAAATGCATAGCTTTGTTTCCATGGCATCATAAGCACTAATAAAGGAAAATATTAATTGAGTGTATGTTTTATATCTAATTTCTTTCATCATATCTTTGAATTTTATCATGCGATGTTTCCTGTCAATTCTTATGGTTCTAATCATAATTTAGAAAAGGCCAAATGTAATCTGTAACATGTAATTCTTCGCCTTCCTCTCTCTTCAGTCTTTCTCAGCTTTGAATGATCCGGGATTCTTACTGTGACTATTGTAACTTCAGAGCACTCAGAAGGTTTAGTCTTTTTTGAGCTTCACTTCACTGGTAGATTCTCTTAAAGACATTTTTAAACCAGGTCTACATCCAACCTGAGAACAAGCAGTAAAATTACTGTTGGTCACTGTCAGTGCTTTTTGAAGAACCAGTATGACCAGTCATGCTTCTTTCAGCCTGTGCATGTGAGTGAGCACATTCATCAAGAGGCTGTCTAGCCTTAAAATCAGTAAGGGTTTTGTTATGACTTCCTTAGAGCAAGCGTTACTTTGCCCATCTACTCAGTCATTGATTGTTACGAGACTTGGAGTTTCATACTTCGAGATCTTTGTCAGCATGTCATTTGCTTTGGACCCAAAAATGGTTGAAATCAAAATATCTTTAGCAAATTGCTTTACAGGGCAGGCAGTAATTTGTTCTGGAATGTGGTTTCTGAGAAGCTTATATAATAGCAGTATTTTAGTTGAAAGTCAGCAAACAGTATTTACAGTCTGCCATTGCTCCTGTTAGAAACGGAAGCTTGCGTGGTACTCCTTCAAAACAAGAAAGGCAATTTAAAGTTGAATCTTCTTCTGCTAATACTGAAAACTCTCCAAGTAAAAAATGCTGTAACAGAACTTAGAAATTAGAATTTGATAGTTATTTCTATGCAGAAAAAAATCTTTTTTTCTTACTAAAAAAGAGCATCAGAGTAGAAGATTGGCAGAACCAAACTTAACTGCAAGATGCTTCTTGTTAGTTCAGTACTGTTCTATTTCCTGGAGTCTTCTAAAGTGAAGTCTTTCTAATGTTTCCTCTGCTTCTCTCCATTGTAGTTCAGTATTCTGATGTTCATTGTTCTGGGAAGCTTGCTGCTTCCCAAATTCTCAGGGTGTGACACATTCCACAACTTTTCCCAAGTTATCAGGATGTCAGGATCCTCTCTTGGCAGCCCCTGCAAACTGTAGTGGGAAAAAAAAATCTTGGCAGCTTCTTGCAGTAACATTTTGTCAAATATTTTCATGGAATCAATAAAGGCAGTGCTGCATGGCTTTGTATCTTTGTTGTAGAGAAGGTGCTGCAGAAACAACTGAGATCCTGTCTCTGCGTGTGAAGTTCTTTAGATGAACAGATAAGTAAAGAAAGGAAATTCAAGTAACTTGTCATTACTTTTTTAAAAAAGAAGGCAGTGAAGCATTCAGTTGAGCTGAGGTAATGGCTTACATAAATAAGAGATGTAATGGAAGTTTTCTTTCAAATTATATCCAATGCTTCAGAAACCATTCCAGTATTCTTGGTAGAATTTTCCTGTGTATGTTATTTCTACAATTCTACCAAACTTTAGACTTGTTTGTATTTGTTTGGCTTTTCAGTCATACCATGCTTGTTTTAATGCCTGAACGTTTAAAGGGAGAGTTGTCCATCATCAATGCAAGCAGAAGGGAGAGGGAAATACTATTTGAAATACTGCATTTCTGAGAGGGAGGAATTTAGCTTGTCTTGATAAAGAAAAGAATAATCAGGAAGATGTGGTTTGAAAAAATCCTTTGCTCATTAATAACCACCTGCTGTGTTAGCAAGTCATAATTCTTGGTGCTTTAGAAACATGGTTTCCTAGCATATTCGTGTGGGAGGTTGAAGGCTTCTAATGTAAGGATACATGGAAAGGCAGTTGTTAATATGTATTATGTTGTATTTCTGTCAGGTTGTTCTCATCTACTACTTTGTTTGCTGTTCTGTTACTATAAGCCTGTAGAAACTATTTCCAAACAAATGAAGTGGTAGTAAGCATCATTAAAAGATCTATCAGGTTCCTTCCAAGCCAAACCATTCTGTGATGTTGTATTTAGAAAGCAATCATGCCGCAGTTGTCTTTGTTACAGATCAGACTATTTAATCTTAAACCGAATTGCTGTGAAATCTAACTTAACTGTTGTCTATGGTAGGTCTTAAGTATTCCAGTATATAATAACTGTAATTTCTCCCATACTGTCTTTTTCCGTAAGAGAATGGAACTGGGTAGTTCGTAGGCTCTTTAACTAATGAGCTAAATGTCTTGCTGAAACCTCTTTAGAGGAGGGAGAAGCTGTATTTGTCTCCTTCACTGTACATCAACTAACAGCAGAGTTTCTAGATTGTACCTGTAGATGAATTCTGCCTGTGTTACTGTAAATGTAGCTACTGAGCTATAATTGTGATGAAAGTGCAAGTCTCTCTTGAGCAGCTTTTATGCTGTATCAGTTTACAACAAGAGTTGCTGACATTCTCCATGTCATCTTCTGTAATGGATTGAGAGAACAAAAATAAATACGAGTAATCCGTGAAGGTTACTCAGCCATGGTTATCTTCCCCACACTTTCCACTGTCCTCATTTTGCCCTCTGCTTCTGAAACATTGAACTTTAAATGTGGAATTCTGACCCTCTGCAGTATCTTAAATTAGTTTTTTGAGTGATGTTAAGAACTTTGCACTCTTCTTCTCAGAGCAATTCTTCATTAACTTAGTAATTACCTTTTCCTGTGTTAAAAATCAGTTAAATATAATTTAATATATAATATATTGATAATTTAATATAACTCTGATCTGTGTTCTTTAAAAAGCAAACCAAAGCCACTGAGCAAGTAACCACTTTGCTTCCATCAGGCAGGGTTTTAACAGTAATGTTCTTTCTTTCATCCTCCCTTTCTTCTGCACTGTACTCTTTGTAATGTCCAACTGTTTGCATACATATTTATGAAAAATAGTTGCATTCAGAGATGTGTTCAGTAATGAAACAGATTTGAATGGGACTCATAAGCTTTGCTTCATGCAGAAATTCAAAGCAACCTAGTGTGTACATGACTGCTGCGTATTTGCAGGAAGCTGTAAAGGACTTCTTCGTTCAGTACGTTTGGTGCGTCTGTCCCTTTCAATCAAAAAAATCCTCTTGTCCTTTGAAATATGCTTTTTGCAAGGAGTTTTTTGTAGTTCCTTCACTGCATCTTGAGACTGGAGTAGAAATTAGGCTCTGTGCCTCAAAATATTTATGGATATCCCAGGCTTATTACTGAACAGGCAAACATTTCCAATGTAGCTTAGCAGGCATTTGGCTTGACACACAAACTGCCTTGCTTTTCTTCTTGTCCCTGGACCATGCGGCGTCCTTGTTCTATAAAACTTGTTTTGCTTCCAGTGAAGTTTGATCTAAATCTTGGTTTCAGATTTTAGAAAGTTGCTGTAGTATCACAGCATGAGATACTACATGCCTGAGAAAGCCTTGTCCAACTGTAATTCTTGATTCTTTTGACTCCTAATGCATGACTCCACTTACATGTCTCTTTTAGGGTATTTGACAAGGTCAATATACTTTTCAACTGCTCTTGGATTCTTTAGTCCTATTAAACATCAGCAAGTTGAGAAAGGGATTAACGTGTTTGAGATTTTCTGTAAATGGTTTTTAAAAATGCTAACATGATTGTATGTTTTCCAGCTCAGTTGCGAAGGTTACAAGAAGAAATTGAGAATCTTCGCGAGGAAAAGGAGAACGAAGTTTCAAGCACTCGAAATGAACTCGTCAGTGCTCAAAATGAGATTCTGTCACTTCAACAAGTAGCAAAAAAGACAGCATCAGAAAGAGATACAGATATTTCTGCATTGCAAGATGAGCTGCAAACAGTGCGAGCGGAACTTGAACGGTGGCGGAAAGATGCCTCAGATTATGAAAAGGAAATTGTCAGTCTGCAAGCCAGTTTTCAGCTCAAATGCCAGCAGTGCGAGGATCAGCAGAAGGAAGAGGCTACACGCTTAAAAGGTACTTGTATAAAAGGGTGTCACAGACTAGTGCTAACAATAGCATCCTTCTCAATTGGATGTCAGTTACTCCAATAACTTTGTCTCTCTATGCATAGTCATTTACTTTATCTATATACCCCCACATGTGTATTTATATATACTTATCAAGGCTTGTAGTGTAACAAAAACTTCTTTGGTACTTCATTAGATAGTAATTGTTGATTATGCCTAAATTATCCTAGGTACCCTTTGATATAAAGAGTAGACAAATTATAATTCCACTCAGGAACATGGAAAACTTGTACCGTTTGAGGTTGCCACTGGTGCTGCCACCGATTTTCAAAAGGACTTGTGTAACTTGCATATAATTTAAGCCCTTAAATGGGTAGTTTCTAAGCTTTTAATTTTTCTAGCAAAGCTTCATTCAAGACAAATAACTATTTTATGGCTTTATTAGACTGTTGATACCATCTCATTTTTAACATGAAAATGTTAAATTTAAAGCTTTATTCTGGGTGCATGATGTGGAGATACACAAATACATTGTGTTGAGCCAGCATAGGGCTTCTTTCAGGCTTATTCATTTGTGTTTCACTTTACATGTCAGGCACCTATAGCTCATGAGGAATGGTTGTGAGCCACTACTCCAGACCTACAGCTTTGGGTCTGGAGGTTTGGAGAACCTGCTAATAGAGGTCAAAAGCTCATGCAGAAACTTTGTACATGCCACAGAGAAACTGACATTTACAAATTACGCTTTAAATTCTGAATTGATTAATCTTTGTGAAGTTGTCAGAGAAACCTTTTTCCAGTTCAGACTGCAGTCCCATTCCTTGCATTACTAAGACTTATGTAACATTGATTTTATCTATTTTGCCAGGGATTGATCTGTTTCAAAGGTCTCATTTTTACCCTTTAGTTATTGCTTTAAACATTCTGTTCCTCGTGGCAGAGGCATGGTACCAAGTGATTCTAGTTCCTTGCTGTTTTCAAGACTGGTAGATTATTTTCTTCAAATACATTCTTCTGTCACTGTTTCTATATTTGTGACAACTGTTTCTACTAGAGCAGACCCATAAATAGACTGGTTTGTATTCCTTTGTGCTTTAGAAAAAGTTTGCATTAAAAAAAAGCAACACTACCTTGCTTAGTTGCTCTCAAACCTCTTAACAGTAGAAGATATTGTAATGTTTTATAGGCGCTTGTGAGAGAATTCATGTGCCGTGACTATAATCACGTATATTTGAGATTGGTGACTGATACCCGCTTTTCCTCCATTTACTAGCTGGTGATCCTTGAAGCGGTCATAAAATAATTTTACTCAATGCAGGTGAATTCTGTTCATTGCAGGTGAACTTGAAAAGCTGAAGGCACAGTGGAGTGCCCTGGAAGCCGAATGTGTTACACTAAGGAAAGAAAATACGTCGCTTTCATCTGAACTTCAGCGACAGGAGAAGGAGCTTTCTAGGTAAGGGCACACAAAGGAGGGTATCATAGCAGCTGAAGAGGGTTTTGGTTGTTGTTTATTCTTCCCAAAAATGGTACTAGATTTCTGATGGTGTTTTCAATAAATGTTTTGAAATTTTATTCATATTGTAGTATTGGGCTGAGCACATTTTCATGCCATGTTACACCCACCGGTTTTTTTTGGTTTTGCAAGTGCTTCTGTATTACTTACCAGTCACGTTATATTGTCATAAAGTAACCTGACTTATTTTGTAGCTTTTAATAAGGACACAAAAGCATGTGTTGTGAAATTATTTAGCAATTGTCCTCCTACTTTAAAGATAACAAACCACATAGATTTCCTAACCTAGAATTTTCTCAGCATTCAGAATTGGAAAATGATTCTCAGGTAGTAGGGTGTCTCATTGAAGCCTGTCACATTATAAATAGTAATGGTGGGCAGAAACTGTGTTCTGTATCATGTTTTGGTTAAGAGAGAAGTACAAATCTTCTTATCACAAGCACAATAATATCTTTCAGGAGGGCTTTTAGGGTGCAGGAGTATTTGTGTTTTACTGTATTTCTTTTTCTGTTTATGCACATGACATTGCTAAAGGCTGTCTGAATCTTCTGCCTCAAAATAGCTTCTCTTACCCCTTCATTGGCCATTATTACATTGTTTTTCAGTTTCAGATAATGGAATTCAGTTCACAAAGTACATATGGGACAGCAATTTTGTTTTATTGTAAATCTGAATTTTACCATTGCCCTGTTTGATTTGGGGCTTACTTCTGACATCCTCACTGTTGTAAGATCTCATTGAAAAATGGAAATTTCCCACAGTAAAACATTTCTATTACTGTGTTATTTTAGAGGTATCAAACCTGTCTTTTTTTTTTTTTTTCATCATGCTCTGATTTCCACTTGTTTCTTTTTGTTTGTTATTTGTTTCTTTGGTGGGGTTTTTATTTGTTGTGTTTTGGATTTTTTTATTTCTATTTATTCATATGGAAGGTTACATGAGCAAATACAGGCTTTGCACAATGGAGATACGCAAGTTGTCTCCCTTATTTTTCTTTCTGTCTTGCACAGGCCCAAATTAACACTACTTGGTTATTACACTGAAGTTTATAATGGCTTATGACTATCACACAGTTGTACTAAACATTTTAAGAAGATACTAACTGTTAGCTTGTGCAGCTGGAGCAAGCAGAAGTGTGTGTGCAAATAAGTGAAATACCTCTGACAACCTTGGCAGACTTATTATAAATATGCTTCAAAATACTTTTGAGTATATCATAAATGTGTGATGAGTAATAAAAGTAGAATAAGAAGCTAAAATTATGCATGATAAATTATTTAAATTATATGATTAATTATACACACTAAGATGTGTGCATGCATTTAACAGCAAGACTGTGGCCAGCCTTTTGTCAGTATTTTGTATAGGGTGGCAATGGGATCATCTACTTTTATGATTGCTCTAAACTACTCCTGTGTTAAATAAAAATAATGTATGAAGCTTTGGAGGATGAAAAGCGCTTAAAAAAAATCTCTTGCTTGATTGCATTTAAAACACATGAGGAATCAATTGGATTTTGTTTTTTCAGCTCTCAGAAGCAGAGTTTAGCGCTAACCAGCGATATAAGTGTTCTTGAAATGTCTCGAAAGGAACTTGAAAATCAGATGGGATCTTTGAGGGAAAAACATCAACGGGATGCAGCTAGTTTAAAAAGCCAACTCAGTGAAGCTGAGAGTCAAGCAAAAGATGTTCAGAAAGAGGTAACGTGGAACATTATCTCTGTTTTTTTGAGAGAATAAAATGCCCAATGAAATTTTACTTTTAAGCTAAAAGGAAAGAAACACCATTTCTAGTAATTAAATTGTTTCATACTTTTATTGCAAGTACTTTTATGGTGGCTGACAGTGTAGAAATAGAAACTGGAGGTTAAATCTGAAAAGGGAGTTTTCAGATAAAATGACTTGTATGTGTTTGGGGAACTTCCTAAAGTTTACTTCCATCCATTATATTTGTAAATTTACTTTTAAGCTGTTCAGACGGGTAAACCCTTATTCAGAGTCTTCCTGAATATCATGGAATATAGTTTCATTAGCTGTTATGAGTCAAAATTAATTCTTCTTAGTCAGTATGATCTTCCTAGTTAGATTTAAGCTCTTTTATTTGACAATGGGACTCCCATATTTTTACAAAGGTCTGCTTTCATCTGACTGAATCACTAGGCTGCTGAAGTTCATTAGGAAGTACATAAGAAAAAGCTAGCATTTTCAGCATGTATTTCATCTGCCTGGCCTCTAAAGATTATGTCTGGAAGAAGGCCGTAGTGTCCAACAGTTATTTGCTTTTTCTTAAGAATGTTTTGAGGGAAGTTTTCCCCAGTCACAGCTTTTCGTTTCTTTTGCAGTCCTTTGCTTTGTTATTTATTCATCCATGTCACATTCCTTACTGTTCCCAGAATTTAAAAAACCCAGCCGTGTTAGTTTGTGAGCGTGTAACCAGATGTATTTGTAAGATGCCTAATCTTCTAAATTCGTGGTAAATGCCACTACTGGAAGTCATTGGTCCTAATCCCTGTCATGAGGACTACTAGAAAGCTTGTCATCTATAGAGAAAGTTGAATGTGAGTTTGGAAAAGGAGAAGCTGCCCTGGAACATGGGACACATTCAGCCAGTATTGTTTGTACTTGACCCACCCTGAGGATTATGGTATGATAGTGATAAGGCATGAATTTTTTTTTTAGATGCCTTATACTGTGTGTGAGGAGGGTTTGATTTACTTCATATAGAATGTTAATTTTTGCATGCATTTGATTGGTGTAGATATTTAAGCTACAGGCTAGATTTAAGACCACTATTTAAACATAAAGGACTTCTTGTTCCCGTGTTTCTTGTTTTGTCTTCGTAGTTATTACACTTCTTTCCAATCTGATAACGAGTAGTTGTTTGATATAGAAGGTGAATTAAGGTCTTGCATTTACTTCATATTTCCTTGGTTTTAGTAATCACAGCCCTTCAGTATCAGGGACAAAAATCTTCATTTGAAAAAAAAGGAAAAGTAAACTAGGATTTTTCTACCCTGCTTTTATTAAAAGAGAGCCTGCAAGGCAAGTTACTCTAGGCAGATGCCAGAAAGGGAAGTGTGGTCTAAGCAAATGTAAGCATGTGTTGGGTGTCCAGGGATCTGCAGACTCTTTTCTCTTTGTCTTTAGTATGAAAGAACACAGACTGTGCTCTCAGAGCTAAAGGCGAAGTATGAGATGGCTGAACAAGAAAACCAGTCACTCTCAGAGGAGCTCAGACAATGTAAAGAAAACTTGAAGCTGCTACAAGAAAAAGGAAACAACGTAAGTCTTCACAAAATAATGTTGGGAAGTTGGGTTATGACACTGGCGCTTCTGTTGATTGAGGGAATGTACAAGTGTCAAATAGAAAAAGGGGGGAAAAAAAGGCTCTGAACCATATTTGCGAAATTCCATTCTGGAACTATTTGTGCAAATTTGCAGGTCATTACACTGTTACAACTAAATATGCAAGTTAATTGTACAGTTGTGTGACAGTTTTAAATATGGCCTTAGATATCTGCTCCCTTGGAAAGATCTGGCTTAAATACTAGTGACCCAGAACTAAGTAAAACTTGTACCTGAATAAATTAAGCAATCTTTTCCAACATTCTTTTATTAGTAATTGTTACAGTGGATATTCCCTTCTTACTCTTGCTTGTGCTTCTTAACAGTGGTTATCCCTGTCTGGCTCATGCTTTAAACAGTGCAGTTAAACTGTCTTTTCTATTCACTGCTGAAAATATTCTTTTCTGTTGCAATTACTTCGAGACGTTATATCATTAGAATTGAGTTTACAGCTGGGGACAAAGGTTTATTGAGATTTCTGCAATCCTTCCTATGTTAAGGGTGTGGCAGACACATTATGAGGTCATAACCTTATTTTAGATACCTTATTACCCTGGGATGGCTGGTTTATTGTCTTCCTATATGGCATCTATGATCAGTGCAGCATGAATAACTCCTGCAGTGAATAGTACAAAACAGGAGAATAACAGGTGTTCTTTTATAGCCTTTTAGAAAAGTGTTTCTCTGTCTACAGAGAAAGTTTTACAGGGGCTATCCTCTAAAATCATCTGGCTGCTAGATGCCCGAAGTTTGTATGAATATTCTTCCCATAGCCAAAAACCAAGTGTAAACTTCTAACATAGTAGAGTTGTCAAAGATTTAAAGAATTAAAAGCTCCTCTCACATCTTCAGCCATCTGTTTCATAATATGTTGTTAGAATTCTCTTGGAACCTGCTTCCTGCTTAGAATTCTTCTGTGCTCAGATAATATTGGGTCACTAAAGCAGACAGAAGTCAAAACAACCGAAAAAAACACCCATTTTAATAGGAGGGGTCACACTGAATAAACAATTGTGAGTGTGAGATTTTCTGTGTTAAAAGCATTAATCTCAGTATTAAAATGGTCAGCGGACAAAGAGGGATAGTAAAGGGAAGGAATACTGTGAAGGGAGTTGGAGCATGTGATGAAAGTGGAAGACTTTTAAAAGTATGGGAAATTTTAGGAGGAATTTGGGGTGAGTATTTAGGTGTAATCAGGAACCACAGCAGTTGCCAAATATGTTTCCAGAGGAGGAGTTAGTTACAGCATTTGAAACCTGGAGGTCAGGGTATGATGAAGAACATTCAGCCATTTAAAGACTCACAGGAGAAGCTTACTCTCCAAGCAAGCATTACTCCCATTCAGTAATGTAAAGCATCTCTGTCTTGTGGATTATTTGAAGTATCACTGATACTGACTGAGTTCCAAGGTCAGATTTTTCAAGTACCATTGTCCCCTTATCCTGCAGTCATTATCTGCTACTTCATGTCTGAGGACAGTGACTCACAAGGGGATTTCCCACTGTGGGATTTGTTCCTTTTTACAGCCCATCTGTATCTGAGTTTGCATATCTTCATATTCTGATACAAGATGCATATTTTCAGTGAAGCACCTCATTAAATGTTCCTCAACAATAAGGTGATTTGTTAAATATTGATAAGTTCCTGAGGGGAAAAATTTAGTTGTTTGGAGGCAATTTCGTTTAATGTGGTGGCTATTTATCATGGGCTTCATTTGCCAAGATGCCACGGCCATGAATGTGTATAATTAAAAAAAACCCTATATTAATAGAAAAATCCATAGAATTGTTCAGTGAACTAACAGATGTTAGAAAAGACAAGGCCTCTGTCCTCCATTTGGGATGTCATTTAAATATTTAAGTTTTATATGTAAGTTTGACTTTGAAAAAAAGAATTGCAGTGTTGTGTTCTAAAAGGCTTAGCAGTGTGGTGTACTACTTGTGCTTGCATGCTTGTAGTCACTGATTATTTCCTGTTGTGCTTTATGTGACAGATTTATTGATGTGAATGGTTTGAGAACATTAGCTGCTCTGGTTGACTTTAATTTCTGGCGCTTTTTTGAACACTGCTGTGATTATTTCTACCAACATGCTTTCTGTGGGAAGGTGGCGCTCTGATTTATGGCACCAATGACACAAAAATGATCCTGCATGAAAATTACTTCAATAGTTACACGTAATTTTGCTATTGTTTGCCTTGATCAAAACAAATCTGAATGGAATGGCAGAGAATAGAATACCTTCTAAGATTTGTGTGTTTTGAACCATATTAGAGGTTCAATGATTAAGTGACTTGTACAAATTCATGACAGAATGCAATCTTATTTATGAATCATGGATTTTTAGAAATTCTTCAAGCATTAATTTATTATTTAGTTACTTGAACAAAATCAAGGTGGCTTCAGCATGATAAAGTTCTGAATATTTGGCATGGTTTGAACTTAACCTCTGTGTGTCTTTGTGTGTGCCCGAGTACATAGGCTAGGATACAAAGAAAGCAGATGTCTTCAAGGACAGCTTAAAAAGAAGTTAGGTCAATTTTTGCTTTTACTTTCTCCTGTTAAGGATGGAGGCTGTCCATTCAGAATGTGAAGTAGTTCACAGTTAATTGAATGTAGCTGAGAGAATGTGTAGATGGTTCTAATGAGGCCATAAGCTAAGTGAGCCCTGCAATCTTGCCAGCTGGTAGCTTGGCCCAGGTCCAATATTTGATCAATTTTCAGAATTGCATTTGGTCACAAGGCTGCTGACCTGCCAGAGATGCTGATCTTGGTGGTACCTCTAATCAAGATGTGCTTCCCTGCTTTGTAGTAACTTAGTGATGATTATACAGTCATGTTACAATCTCATGGGCATGTCTGAGCTACTGGGTTTGCCTGTGGACATGGTTGTGATTAGTTCACTACTGGAGGAAAAAGGTTGTTTTTCCTGGAGGCTGGTGATGGAAAATGGGAAAGGCAAAGTAGCAAGGAATGAAGAAGTAGATGAAAAATTCAGTATCTGGTGTAAGTCTTTTTACCTTAAGAAATCCAGATGGGATTTCCTATCACTTAGAAAAACTAAAACCACCTAGAAATAAGGTACAGGCAAATCAGTTTTAGATTTGTGTTGGTTTTAAGTGCTAAATTCCAAGTTGTGACAAGAGGTTTCTTAGAACATTTTCTGCTTACTTCCCTTTATTTTTAAGCCTCCCTGTTCATTTGAGTAGAATGGTGTACTAACTGTGTATACCAGATTAGATAATACTGTATTGTGTTAGATGTCTTTAATACATTTCAATTAAAACAAAACTCACTGACTTATTTTCCCCTCTCTAAATCATCTTTACCTGATTGATTTATAGCACAAAGTGATTTTTAATATCCCTTCCCTTCTTTAGCCTTCCATATTACAACCCGTCCCAGCCGTATTCATCGGCCTAATCCTGGCTTTCCTGTATTGGTGTTACGGCCCATTGTGGTAGCGAAAGGTACAAGCACTACTGTTCAGTCAATGTATGTTTGTCCCTCTCACCTGTTTGTGCCATTTCTGTATAAAATAGTGCATGGTGAAATACACAGGTATTTCTTTACCTGAAGCAAACCCTTCATTTAATATGCAGTTCTGTTGATACTGATGAGCAGAGCAATCAACTAATCATTTAACATCTTTGTGATTCCTTTAATTCTAACAATGAATTTCATTCTAACTGGTTTTCAATGTGCTGCTTCTAACTTGGTCTTGGTTTGTCTTTAGCAAATGGGCTACCTTTTGCACAATGCTGCTATATGCTAGGGTGTGTAAGAAAACTTAATTGCTTAATTAACTATGAAAAATGAAGAGTTTGCCTCTAATAATAAAAGTGAACAGCTTTGGTTCCTATTTATGGACTAAGAAATTCCTCTCCAGCTCTAAACACTTTATTTTTTCTCACTATTGCTATGAAGAACATGGGGAAAAAGGATAAGATATCTAGGTGGTTGGTTTGTTTTCTGACCTCTCGGCTTGCATCCTCTCTAATGTCTTTCAGTGTGTCTTCCTTAAAATGCTGTTGTTGTCATGAAATGTTGTGACAGTCTGTTAGAAATGACATTGTTAGGATTTGCTGCAAATGAACTTTATACATCTGGATTTAAGCATTCGAAAGCTAAGTTAAAGATGTCAGTACTGCATAAACCTGTGTCTAGCAATTACTTGGCACAAGCAATGTTTTAAACACCTTAAGCCCTCACACATTTAATGGCAGATCTCTTTTTGGTGCGTACAGTAATGAAGCTGGAAATATGGAACTGCCAAAGGTTCTCCTGATGATCCTGTCATGAAGAGTTGTGGAGTTCCCTTTGCTGGAGAAACACGGTTTATTGTGATGCTCTGAGTCAGGATGAGCCTGCAGTAGGGTTCTTGAGTAATATTTTAGTGGTTCCTATCAACAGGAACTCAGGACTTTCAGGAACCACGGGGTAAACTGATCAGTGTGAATTAGAACAAATATGATATTGATTTTTTTTTTCTCTCCACACAGAGACAATGGCCTTGGATGCCTGTGATGGCAGCTTTGGTTGCTGTAACAGCCGTGGTGCTGTACCCAGGCCTAACCAGAGCTTCTCCATGAGAACTGTTGTTGAATCCATACACCGTCCTCCCTTTAGAAGCTGGCAACATTCATATACTGAGGGAAAACAGATTAATTCTCTTCCTTTTTACCTCTTAATACAGCACAGCTCTGCGTGAGAACAGCAGTAGGGTCATTTGCTTTAAACTGTATAAAATGTATCTGTCTATAAAGAGGGAATAAAATTGTGATTCATCATACTGTGAGCAATATTTTTGCTTACAATTTCATGCAAGTTTTAAAATAGTATGTTGGGATTCTGAATACTATAATGGTGGCCTAAAGTAGGCTTCTCGGTACCAAATTATTTATAACGGCTAGGGTTGTGGACACTTACTTTAGAATCTGATTGCCAGATTTAAGAGGAAAAATACATTTCTGATTTGGACACCCAAGCCAAGTAACTTGCAGATACTTGGTAAACAGATGCAGTGTGCTCAGTGCCTTTCAGTATGATTTTTTTGATTATATTTTTTTTTATACAAACTAGTAAACCATTTTAATTGCTGTTAAGTCACTGAGCTGTTGGGAACAAGACCGAAGAAAACTTATCACACCTTTTGAAGGAAGCATATTTTCTTTGATAAGGATTGCTTTATTAATAATTTTTGGGAATAAAGACAATTCATGTCCAGCCTTAAAAAGATAGAGATATTGATGGTGAAGACCAGCCTAAAGTATTTAGTGTGTGTGTGTGCGAGTGTAACCATGTGTGTGTTCTTGAGTGAACTAAGATATTCCCGGGAGCAAGTACTTGGTCATTTGATGGACATAGTGCAGTGGTTCAACTTACGTTAACTTTAGTTTGAATGTAATTTATTAAATTTCATATATTTAAAGAGATGCATTCTTTAAAAGTATGAATACTTTCTCACATATCACATGTATCAGTTTATTTTTCAGTCATTTGATACTTTCTGACTTGAGCTGGAGATGCTCTTTAGATAAGCTTTTGTTGACGTAACTTTATTAAGAAAACTGCTACAGTACGTCTGTGATTAGCTGAAAAAAATCTAAGATACATAAAATACTACAGAATTGGAGTCATGTACCTGATGGTGTATTGTCAGGTGAAGTTAATTTTAATTTGGTAGTAAAATTTTGTGCATCCTCATCACATGGCTGTAAGTATGATGCAGTGATCCCCATTACAAAGTTTATTTCCCTTATCTAAGTACTATAACTATTGCTACTTGCTGACTTTTGGTGGGAATCACTGTAGTTAGTGCTGAATTAAATGTAGACTGTAGTTGTCTTGTTCAGCTCAACAGTTCTGTCAAAAAAGTTTATTAAAGACTTAAATAATATGCTAAAGAATGGTAAAGTAAAATGGCTCTGCTAAAGGAAACTTCAAAATAGGGAGGTAATCCCAGCAATTCAGTTGGCTTTAAAGAATGTTATGGCAATCGACAGATAGTTTAAATATTTAAATAGAAATTTAGCATATAATTTGTGAGGTTTTAAAGGTTACTGTCCTTTAAGTAAAGGTTCTGTCTTAAGTGGGATTTACTAATGGGAGGATTATTAGTTGGAAAAAAAGTCTGCAAGTGACTTGTAGAAAATATATATTGTCATTTAGTTCATTCATTTCATCCTTTTCAGTTGCAGGAAGCCACCCAACCACAGAACACTCGTATGCCAGTGGTACTTAGTACCTCTTGTATATAGGTTATTGCAAATATTGTTCTGAAATGCTTAACTTCAGAATTACATTTTTTAAAGTAAATAATTGTTTTAAATCTATTTTGTAAAGATATAAAAATACAATAGAATTTCTGGAGTACAGATTAAACTATTTGCACTAACACATGTGATGTGCATGATTTAATAAAAATAACTTTACTCTCCCTATGCATGTTTGAGTTGAATGTCATTTGAAAACAAAAGATTCATGCTAAGTTTCTTTTGCACTAGGTATTGCCACAGTTACTAGGCACAATGTCTGCAGCATGTCCAGTAATAATAGCAAAAGACTTTTTTTACCATGTGTTTCACACTTGCACTGGTTTAAGATTTTGTCTATCTGATCTCTCTCCTGTCTGTGGTTTTCAGAAAGAAAGGGGGGAGGAAATAACCATTGAAGGCAATATGGAAGCATATTGCCATGGAGGGAAAAAAGGTACTCACAGTTGAAACGTGGGGAGTGCCTGTGGCAGGGGTTGTGAGATTGGAGGAGCGTTGGCTGCAGATAGTGGGGTGATAGTGGAAAGTCCTGTCAGAGGAGGGGAGCCTGATGCTGCCTCCTCTCTCTTCTAACATCTTGAGCTTCTCGTTTGTCCCTCTTTCAGCTACTGTGTCTTTTCCAATGATCCTATTCCCTCCTCCCTGCCAGTAGCATGTAGCCATGGTGTGAGGAGGTGGAGTGGAGCCTGGTGGATCAGTGGTCCCTCCTGGCTGGAGGCAGGAAAGGAACTGAGTTCCCTGGGACCAGCCTTGGTGCCAGCCTGCACTGCAGTTGGTGCCCTGTACTGAGCAATGCTGCCTATGGCATAAGTGTGGTTTTGTACTAAAGACAAATACTGTGTTGTCAGAAATCTTTAGAGCATCAGAAAGCTGAAATTGGAGACCCAAAATGGTTGTATTAAAGGAGAAAGATTTCTAATTTAATTATGTGCATGTGTGCATATTTATATTATATACACAGGTGCATAGTACACATTGCATGGGGGTTTGTGCTTACAAGTGTACTTGTGGTTCCCTAATAGTGCCTTTCCCAGGAGTCCTTGATACTTGCATGTTCAGAATGATCAGGAATGAGCTAAAATGCACAGTTCACTTTTTTTTCTGTTGTGAGAACCCCTGGAGAAGGATTGGATAACTGGGAAGCTGCTGTTCCTCAGTCCTTTGATACGAAAGCAGCAAGTGGAGTTATTTTGAAAGCACTCTATGCACTAACCTTCCTGGTGTTTCATTATGTTTGTTAATGGTAAATGTGTGTGTTCTTCTACACTCTTATTTAGATTCTTTCTTTTTTAGTTCAGAGGCTTGCTTAGCTAAGCCCTGGAGTTACTGTAATAAGAGCAGCTTTTCACAAATGTGTAAGATGCTCTACTTGTAAAACAAGTGCTCTGAGCTTGCACTGCAGTTTGAGGTTTTAAAAAGGTTCCTCTTACTAGAAAAAATAGTCTGAGAAGTATTTTATCAGTCGCTAGTTTGGTTTGGAAGATTTAATATAATAAAGTATCTGAACACTTCAGTTTCGTCCTAATGTCTTGACTAAGGCACCTCCTTTTAAACTCGAAAAGAATTCTACCTATATGGGGGCTACAACAGCAGGCCTCTTATTTAAAAAATATACATCTATTAAAAAATATAGCATAATTTTCCTGTTCCTTGTAGCTGAATAAAATGCATTCATCCAGAGTCTTAGCTTGATCCTGGAATTCTTTTGGTGCTAAATGGACCCTGCGCAATTATTGCACAATATTGTGATCCTGCACAATACATTGCAGAATTTTCTCAGAAGAGACTCTTAGCTGGACTTTAGTATCAAATGCCCGATTTCTGAAGCAAAGGTAATCATATGTGCATGTATTTGTGGGGTATATTCCCAAATTACTTTTCTTTTTCTAATGAAGTCTTCTGAAGGATGTTACCTATTCAGAGTTTCAGTGCTTTACATAAGATTTTTGAATGTCTCATGCCTTAATCTGTAGGGTTCTACTGCTTGCAAGAATCATTTATTCAGCTTGAATCTCTCCATGACAAATCCACTGCTAAATTCATTCCACCAGCAGCTGAGCACTTTAAATCACCAGGTTGCCACAACAGCTTTTGGGAAGCCATTGTAGTTTGGACTAGCTCTGCAGCTGTGCCTGGCCAGTTTCCACAGGGGCCTTTTTTCTCCCTGGCTTTTCATGCGCCATTAGTATTTCATTAGCAACTGTCTCAGGTTTTTGAGTCTCTATTAATATAGCAATTGATCATATGGAAGAATTAAAAGCCATATTCTCTCCTGCACTTATATCTCTGTTTGAAGGGTGATTGCTTCCAGCCAACAGCTGCATTGAATTCCCCCAATCCAGCTGGTTTACTCATCCCAGGCCCTCTTTGCATATGCTTCTGGACACAAAATTCCTTTCGTTCCCCTCTGGTGGGAAATCGGTCTCCAGCATGGGGCTCCCAGTTCTTCCTGCCTTCCTGGGTTTTTAGTTTGTGCCAAACTGCGCAAATCGGCGAGCAAAGTTTGTCCACACAGCCAAGTTCTGCTGAAGAGAGGGATGCACCCACTACTGCTTCGAAAACTGGTTGTCACCAGTATGTGACTAAAGGTTCCCAGAAGTAGAAGGCAAATGACTAACAAACAAAGGTTTTGGTGGTAAGGGCCATTGGAAGCTCAAGTTTCCATTTGTTGGTAGAGGGAACTTGTATCTGTTTGCTTTTCTGGATATCACAGTCATAAATCTTCACTGACTGCTTCAACATCAGACCATAATGTCAAGAAGTTAAGCACGTATTTTAGAGAAAGAATTCTTGCATTAAGAACTTCAGAGAAAGATTCAGTCACCTCTGTTGGTAAGTGTCCTTGAGTGTTACTCGAGCAACTACTGTGTTCTCAGACCCACAAACCAAACCCAGTCCTTTTCAGAGTTTGTCTTCCCTTGGCTCCCAACCAATGGATTCAATGTATCTCTCTTGGAGGATGTTCTGCTACTGCAAATGTTGTGATCCAGGCATTTGGCGTACCATGATCAAAATAGTTTCCAATCTTACTTTATATGAATAGATTGAATTTAATTTTTTTCTTCATCTTGCTAGATTTTTGTCAGCTTTTCCTGAATGTTCTTTTTTTGAAGAGTAGATGCCAGATCAGAACATGTCCTTACAGTAATTTCCTTGCATCATATAAATAGATAATAAGCTTTATATCCTCCTTTGGTATTCCACTTTGGCTGCCTACAAAACCCTTTTGGGGAATCACTGACTTCCATCACCTGGATTTTAATCTTGTGAATCAAATCTCTGTATTCCTTGCATCACCCCAGCCCCATGGTATCTGACTTTGCAATACTGTGCAGTAACAACCACTGTAGGCAAGCAGTCCAAGGCGACAAGCCATTCCCATTGCTATTCAGTACTTCATCCATGGGGTTTTTTCCCCTTTGTGTTTTAACAGGGATGACTACTGAATCTTTTCTAGATTATTGATCATATGCTGTTCAACAGTAGCAAGCCAAAACCAGATCCCAGCAGTACAGCAGGAAAAATATTCATAGAATAACTCCTTCTCTTAGTTTTTGTGTCTGTTTTTTAATCAGGATTACTAGTTAAAGTGCTAGTAGTGATCATTTTTCAATAGAAGTCAAAAGATTTACAGCACTCTTGGTTTAATAACACCAATAAATGGGGTTATTTTTAAATTAGAAATGTGGGATTTTATTTTCTAAGTGCTTTGACAAGCATAAATCATTCTACATTCTTGAGTTTTGTCCTGATTGCTTCCCATAGTTACTCTGCAATTTGCTTAGACCTTCCTGTGAAGGAAAACCAGCGCTTTTTCCCAGGATCATGCATTCTGCTCTCTTCCCTCAGCCCCGTCATGCTGTTGCCCATTACTGCCGCTTCCCTCTGTAAGGTGTTTCTAATTCTAAATTATTCATGTGTCTGTTCGGCTCAGCGTTATTCCCAGCGCTGGAAGTGCAGCAGTTCTAACGCACCAGAGTGTGTGTGCATGCGTATACGTTGCTGTTCTGAGATTGCACTTGCATGTGGTGAAATAGATCATGACTTGCATTTGGCCATGAGACTGGGGATGTAATTGAGACTCTCAATTCCCAACTGTGGGAATGGAGATGTTTGTATGGAAATGTAATTATTTTATCATGTCAGGTGACATACTGAAAATGCGGATGTGCTTCCAGGAACGTCGTCTCTTCATTGTATCTGATGAAGATGAACAACTCCAAACCTTAGGCTAAACTAAAAGTAACTTTTTCTTACCTGTTTGTATTAACCAGTAACTTGAGAGAAAAGGGTTAAGTGATCAATTTGTTCTGTTCTATTGAAATAGAACAGAACCCTCTGTTAGGAAATTGATTTTTGTTTAATTTATTTGGGTTTTGGAAACACCACACACATTATGAGTGGTAAAGTGCTGCCTTCAATATGGAATGGATTTAGTATTCTCATCTTTTTGTGCTAGATCGTTTGTGAAGTTTATATTCTATTTATATTTCTTGTAAGGAGTTCTTGGTCTGGAAAGTACTTTGGGTATGTCATCAGTTTGATGTGACAGAACTACATGTCTTGAATAATTCAGTGGCTCTTATTTCAAGATGTTCCAAATATGCAATATGTCTTTTGGTATGAATAAATGCTAAAAAATAAGAATAAACCTACAACACAACAGAAAGCTGATTTGTATTGTATATAGTCTTTCATTCAGCCTAACTCCAAATTCCAGCACTTCACTTTGGAATAGCCTGCTGCACTCTGCTTACTGCAATAGATGACAAGTTACTAGTTAATGAAAGCCATTAGAACTTACCTTAAAATTGGAATCTCTTTGCCTGTTCACTTTGTACAAATGGGTTTCAGAGCTACATGACCTTCCCTCCCCTGTAAGGTGGTAAAGCAGTGCTCCAGCAGGTCTGCATGCAAACCCAGGGAGAGGGGGGTGCGGAGGATGAGTTCCTGCAAGGGTTCCAGGTTCTTTAGTGACTGGACGCCCTCGGGGTATGATTCACAGATCATCCTTTAAGAAAACCAACAACCCTGCAATCAGATGCAATTCCAGAGCTGTGCTTCAGTGCTGACTCAGGAGAAGGACATTCACTGAGTCACTGGCATAGTTTTCAGCAAGATTTCGGCAAGTTTAAGGAAGGGAAGTCTCTCTGTTTGCAGTGTGGTTTGGATCCACCCCTGGGTGTAGTTCAGGCGCGGTTCCACTCCAGGCTGTGGCAAGTCCTGGTGTAAGAGCCTAGGGAACTTGCTTTTATTTCTCTGTTTAAAAAGTTAAAATCAGAGTTGACATTAAAAAATTCTACCAGATGCATTAGACTTGAGGGGGTTTGGAGGGGAAAAATAAAAAGCCTTAGAAAGAGTGAAGTACGTCCATTTAGATGCTTTTCATGGGCTACAATTGATAGCACCTAACATCTGCCAGTAACTTCGGCTTGAATTCCTATCTCCCGGTCACCACTGCAGAGTGCTCTTCCTTTGACTAAGAAGATAAACACTGAATGTTTATTTCTGAGCAATACTGTAAGTGAAAGGTTTGCTTATTCTTAATGGTTCAGTGTTAATATTACAGGCTCATTGGGTGTGATTCTAAAGGCGTTTGGTTTTAATGTTGTCTGTAGCAGTCACAGTGGATTGGCAGTTTTTCCGTTGCAGAACTTGTCTGTAATCAACCATAGCTGGGCATTGTGATAAACATTTATTGCTCAGGTTTTTCCACTTGATAGTTCTTGTAATGGCACATAAGTGAAAACATAGCCTGCAGCAACTTCACAGTGATTTTTTTAGTTGCACTTGTAGCCTGGTGTTGGTGTCTCTATACTACATGAAGCAGCAATAGTACATCCTTCGTCTGCAGACTTCCCTGAATTGTAACCCTTCCTTAGCTTCCAGTACTTTGAGATACAAAGGGCTCTCATCATCTGTTTAAACAGTAAATTTGAAGTTGCTGCTATGGTGCATCTGCAGGGCACTATCATGTTATAACATTCCTTAACCATCTCCTATCCAATAGCAAGTTATGGTCAGTCTCCCTTGTTATTACTTTACGTGGAAGACAGCTTTGGCAGTGGGTGAGGGTATGCCTTAGCACATCTGTGCCCCTGTTCAGGAGGAGACTTGGTAGGCAAATAGTGCACCAAAAAAAATCTCTAGTGTCTTACATGGTGCTTCTCGTTTCAAATCTAGGAAGAGTGGTAAAAAATCATTTGCCCCAAACTGATGCTTCCCCATGTAATTAAGAAACTAATACTGGAATAATTCCAGCAGAATGAGTGCTTCTGGGATATTTGGTGAGCATGGAAGTGCTTTGTCAGATGTGTAGGATGTTGCATCTGCTTGGAATGTGGGTCTGCCGGGTGTCTGCTACTGACTGCCCTTAGATGGGCAAGGAGACTTGCCAGTGAAGCTTTGATGTAATGTGTGTCAAGATGGAAGATGAGACTACTGTGCTGGCAGATATCTTTCTCAGCTGAGGCACCTCACTTCTACTCACATGCACATGGACTCATGTAACAGTGATGTTCATTTCATTCATGTAGTGTAAATGGTTTCCAGTTCCTGGGAAATACATTTCAGTGGAGATTACTAAATCATGGTAAGTTTTTTATTCCAAAGTAAAGAACTATATCTGGGTATTTAATCATACTTCACAGCTGTATGGGTTACGTGTTTTCATTTCTTGGAATGTAAATAGGGCTTCAGCTAGGTCCTGCTGGCCCAGGGACTTCATCAGAAAACCATATTACTCTTTAGATTCTGAGTGCATACTGGAGGTCTTCAGTCCTTTTGGTCATGAAGATACTGTGAAAATATAAAGTTATAGCTGTTTAACAGGAACGTTGCTTCCTGCAGCCTCTGAAGAGCAAACTTGGAAGAGCAGTCTGTTTGTTTTGAGTATTACCGTAAGTGTCCTGTGATCCAGGTGTGAGCAGCCGCTTCCACTTGAGGAGAAAGAGGATGATGACTCAGAGCAGAGTCATATCCTGTTAATGCTGGTTAGGGACAGCACCACTTCACTCTTCCTGGTTCTGACTAATGGAGGTGGAAAGTGGACCCTTGTAATGTAAAAAGGGAAAGCCAGTCCTTCAGAGACCTGTGGCTGTGCATATCTTCCGTGCAGGTAGTCTACTTGTTCAGAAGCAGCTCAAGGTCAGTGCTGCATCTATGGAGGTTTTTTCGTCAAGTGGACCGCTCTGCTCTGGTTGTAGCTGTTGTTGCCCCATCACTGAGTGGCAGCTGTCTACAGGCTCGAGGACTTGCTTGCATCCAGCTTGTAGCTTGTAGGTTTTCTCTGCAATCACACGGGCTGAAATGATTTGCTGTGATGTGGGTTCTGATGGGTTGGAGAAGTGGATTTCATTAAACATGATTGCACTTGCTCCAGCATGTGCAGGTGTCCAGCATGGGAGAACTGAAGCCCAGTAGTCAGCAGTACCCACGTGATAATGCTTTGAACACTTGCCCATCAGTGGAAAGCGCTGTCTTGCTCTTACCTCTCTCTATACCACAGTGCGCCTTTGGGTTTGGCTTTCGGCTGGAGTCCAGCATTGATGTTGAGTGTATTTATGCAACTCCTATTTTACCAGTAACACATTCAGTGATAAGCTGTATTTTTGCATACCTTCTTGATTCAAGTGAACTCTCTAGCAGGAACAAGTCTGTAGCAGAGTATTGCATAAAACTACTTATTTGTATAGTCTTAGTGGGATAAACTTTGTGCTTCTCAGTGCAGACTCGGGTAAAACTATTTCAGGCTTCTAAATTTCAGCATGTTGGAAGGGTGAGGTTGGAGTTGATATGCATGGTGTTTGCTGCGTGCACACATCTCCGCTGAGGTATCTCTTGGTTTGCAAGAGGGTGTTTAAAAACCTTCCCCAAAACCACTGGCTGCCTCCCAGTAACTTTAAAGTGATGCTGAAGCTGGAAAGGACTTTTTCTTCTTTTCTGACTGTGCTGCACAGCTTAGTGCTTGCAAAACTGACTCTTTTGAGCAAGGAGCTTCTCCTGACAGCTTGAGATGTCAAAACACGAATTTCCAGCACATTTCGGCACACACTTTATTATGGAAAACCCTTCTCCTGTAGCCTTCTGGACAGAGTCCTTGTTGGTAGTTGCTGGTTCTGTTTTTCCTCAAGTACGTCAGGCTATTTTGCTGAAATAAGGTACTTGTCATCTTCAGTATGTAAAAGCCCTTGTACATGATGTTGTTTCTTGAGTGTGCACTCAGCAGCCCTGTGCTGTGTGTGTGATTGTTTTGGTTTCATGGACAATAAGCTGCTGCTCTGAGAAGTGTGGCCTGGCCTGTGTCACCCTGGGGGGGGCAGAAGGAAGTTCCAGGTGTTTAGCGAGGAAGGAAATTAGGGGAAAACACTGTGTTTTGGGGAAAGTTCCCACACAATGCAAAGGAGAGGCATGGGGTGGGGGGTAATCAGGAAGGGGAGGGCAAAGTGAGCAGATCTGGGAAGGATGGGGGCATTCCTTGGTTGTACCTCAGAGGGGAAGAGTACTTTTCAGACCTTGAGAGAGCCTCCTCGTCTTCTCTGTTCCTCTCCGCTGCTCTGCTGCCTTCTTCCCTCAGCCACCATGGTGGTGGATAGCCTCTAGCCTCCAGCTGCCCGGGGCAGGGAGGAGTGTGCCCTGCGTGACCTCGGATGCAGCAAGCTGGGAGGTGGTATTTGATGCGCTGTGCAAGAGAGGCACCTTAGAGAGAGTATCTGCTTTCCTGCCCTGTGGCTGAGCCTTGTGGGAAGCCTGCTCCCTCATTTTCCCTTCCTGGTACTGACCTGTGACCTGCGGTTTCCTGTTGCCCATGCAAAGCCAGCACCTTCCTCCATTGTGTGAGAGCTGGGTCCATGGGCTTCCCTCTATTCAATGCGGAAGACTTCTGCTTTTTGCAACAACAGAGGTGTTTGCAACCTTTGCTTACAGCATAGACAAAGTGAGCAATAAAGAAAGGGGCTGCCGCTTATGTCCGGGGGGGTTTATTAGTGTGGTCTCTAGGGAGCAGACTTCAGGAAACCTTGTGGGGTGCGATTTGGTGGAGATCCTCTTGCAGAGTAGAGCCGCACGTGCTGCTGCGGTGTGAGCTCTGCTGGTGTGAGCACAGCCCCTGCTAACAGTAGCTCCAGTGCTCAAAGTGGCAGAACTTGCTGTAGAGCACAGTCGAGGGTGGACCTGTGCCTGAGCGCGTCAGGAGAAGGTAAGATCTCTGGACCTCTTCTGCAGTAGGAAGAATGGTGTTGGTGTCAGTACATCCTCTGCGTGGTCTTAGTACTGCTTTGGCTAAACTGTGTATTACAAGTGAGATGCCTTTGATGCATCTGTCGCCTCATTTGTTGCCTCATCTGTGGAGCTTTGCTTTAGCCATCCCTATGGCGAAGATAGACAAAGATTCTTTTGAAACTTCAAAGAATCTTTGTTCTAGTTTTGTTTCATCTTAATTCTCGTATATAATAATGTACATAATATATGTGGAAAAAATTATCTTCACTTAAATGTTTTGTTCTCTGTACACATGCAAGTGGAAAATGCTTCATAGATACTTCCTAGAATCCCACAGATTCAGACAATGTGGTTCACAGTACTGTTTTAATCTACGTTTAATGTGAAAGAAAATGAGAGAGTTAATTTTACCAGAAGCAGATGTCGAGTATAGCAGACTAAGAGCAAAAAAACCCACAAACCAACAAAGCCCCCCAAAACAAAAGAAGAAACCCCTTTAGGCAGCCCTCAGTGTGCGGCCTAAATGCATCAGTCCCTTTGACTCTGCAGCCCCAGCTGTGCTGCTAATTGGGCCCTGCTTTTCACCCTCCTTAGCCCTTGGGATTGGTACACTGCTCAGAAGGAACCCTTATTGCAAAGCATGAGAATACTTGGTTGTTACAGCAGTGTATCTCTGTGGGAAGAAAAAATCAGTTCACACCCTGTAAGTCCAAACTATAAGGTAAAAATAATCCCTTTCTATTCTCTCCTAAACAGAACTGCTCCTGGAAAGCAGAAACAAACCCTAGTAATTGCTCTATGTCCCTGGAGTCCTTAACAGAGCATCTGCAGACATGACAGGAACAAGACCTGCTACGGGATCCCTGCAGTTTTCCGCAATGGCAGAGATCAGTTCATGCATTACTGTGTGTGTGTGTGCTCAGTGCTGTGGCATTACAAAGAAGATGACTTTATTTTCCTGCTGCAAGGAGGTTGAAATCTTAACATCCTGAACATATGGAAGGAGAGTTATCTCTGACTGTCCAAAATCTCATGAAATGTAAGCTGGGGGGGAGAGGGGAGGCCTCATGCATGCTCGGTGTTCAAGAAAAATCTATTTGTGCTTGGTATAATGGCAATACTTTTCAGTTGCAGCTCTCCTGTGCGGAAGTTTATTCTCCCTAATACGAACAGGGGGAGAGCATTGAGAACTACATCACTTTCAACTTAGCCAGTTTTCTAAGAACAAAGGAAATGTGTGTCAAGTATGTGTTTGGGTCACTTTTTCACCTTTCCCATCTCTCTGTGTTTCTATTTATACCCCCGCCAGTCCTTACACTCTCTGACCTGGTAAGAAAGTTACTGTGGTTACTAAACTTCAAGAGGGAAGAGACTGATTTCCTAGGTTTTAACTGAGCACCATTATGTTTGTTAACATAAATAATGACATCATCTTTTATTGCAGAGCAGGAACCTTAAGCGGTTATGGGAGAGCAAATTTTTAGGAACAGTGTCCTTATGAGACATATGTGATTTATCTTCAAGTGTTTATATTTAAGACAGACGCTGTATCCTGTGCCAGATCAGCTCTGTGAATCGGGCTTTACTCTTTTTCAAACTGTAATTTATTAGCAAAACATTATTCACTTTTCTTCTTTTAAACTATGTGCAAACTGTTGCTTGCAGCCTGCTGGGGAGCACTGGCAGCTCTTTTGTCCTCTTCCCGCTTCTTCCAGAAATCTGCTTTTGCACTCCTCCAAAAGCCTTTTGTAAATGATGCCTGAACCATAAAGTAACAGTAACCACTGTCTCATTTCTGGGATTCAATGTGTTAGTCATTGAGTGGTGGTGTTCGGGGCACTGATGAGCTGCCAGTAAAGTGCTTGGTTTCCTACCGGAGGAGTTTGCTGATGTCTGTTAGCAAATACCACCCCATTCAGGTTCAGTCTCTTCTACATAACACAGTGTGGAGGAAATGTGCATCCTTTTTGGCCAGAGCTGAAAAGCAAAACGATACAGCACAGCATGGCTGTCGTTGCTGCCAAGGGTGAACATCTGCTCTACAGCTTGTCATTCAGCTTTTAAAGATGTCCTGTGAGCAGCCAAGAGCGCTGGCCTGGCTGGGTTCTTGCATCTGTTTTGTACCTGAATGGGAGATAACTTGCTCTGAAGGGGAAAGCCGCAGACTGGCAGGCTCCATCTCTGTGTGAGTTGCACATTGGCAGCAACACGCTGCTGTCTGCTGCTGGCTGGAGAGAGAAACCCTTGCTTTTTCCTCACCTGGATTTTCTGTGCCAGACTCACTGGAAAGAATTGGTCCTGTAGTGCATTGCCACAAGGAAAAGGGCCATACGCTTCCCATTTACTAGCACCTGCCCTCATGCAGGGGTGCGGGCTCCGTGTGCCTCTCTTGAGGTAGGCATGCAAGGACATGAAGTTGTTTGTGTTTGTTTGTTTCTTTGTTTTAAAAAGGGAAAAGTGTTTAGCAAACATCAGTGATTGTTTTCAGTGAGTTTGTTTTCAAACCTGACCATGTGAAGGGACAGTGTTCCAGTGCAGAGTCAGGGGAGCCTGGAGTGAGGCTCATTCAGCCTGATCCCACTGCCTTTATCTTCCTCCTTTCTGGAGCGTAGCCCAAAGCTCTTCTGCCACCCCTCAACCCCAGCCGAGGGCTCTTCCCTTCTCAACACAGGACTTTGCTGGATGCTGCTGCTGAGGCGCAGGAGCCCTGTCAGCCGGGTAAGCTGTGCAGTGTAACTGCTGGCACACAGAGCGGCAGTGCTGTGGTCCACGGGTCCCCCAGCAATGTGTGTACCTGTTGTACTCTCCAGATTGTTTCCTCTGTAAGTGAAGACAAACATTGCATTATTGCAGGGGCAGAACAGCATTTTCCAAGCCTTTCTCAAGCAGTGGCTGTTGCCACTTCTCCCTGCCCTTAAGCCAGGGCTGGGTCAGCAAACTTTCGGGTCAGATTCCTGATTTCTCTCATCTCGCTGTTGCCTTTTCCTGTTGCCATTCGCAGGGCTGCCAGGCTATCCCCTGGAGTGGGGAATGCTCACAGACTGACCCTTCCACCTCATGCCTGGCCCTGTGAAGGCCGCTGGTGCTGCCAAGGTGGTTTGGAGGAGGCCACCAACTTGCTCCTTATGGCTTCTGCCATGTTTCACTTGCTCTAATGTCCGAGTCCCACACTAACACCTGGGTAAAACCACATCTGAAGATGTTCTGTCTTTTCAGCTCCCTTGTGAGAGAGGTATCCTCCTGATGGCACTTCATGCCTTATTTTGAGCTTCTCAAGTGTCTTCACCCTCATCCCAAACCAGCAGCTTTTACAGAAGCAGGTGAGCATAGCTGCCATGGGGGCAGAAGTGAGATGGTTTAGGGCATCTCACAAACATCCTCCAGTTCCTTACTGGGTCCAGGATTGCCTGTCCTACAGCAGTGCCCCAAACAAATCCTCCCCAAAGGCCTCAGCATGGGTCTCCCCAGGGCTAGGGGCTGGTGTCCTGGCAGACACAAAGGGCAAGAAGCAGTTTCCACTCCTGCTTCCAGGAAGGTGCAGAGGTTTTTCCAGTATTGGAGAGGCTGAACCTTGTCTGGAGAAGGTCTTGGATGCCACCTTCCTGTGACAATTCTCAGGAGTGCCCTTGAGATACCATTTATCCAAAAGATTTGCTCTGCCTGGTAACTTCAGGGATGTGTATCTCTTCCCTGGTCTTACTAAGATCCTGGTTAGCCATCTGGAAATCTCATCCTGTGATTACCCCAGTATCTGGAAGACCTTTTGTAGCTACTAATCCCAGAAACAGATTTTCCCTTCATCCTGTCTGTCAACACAGCCTTTAACTTATTTTTATGGGCTTCAGCACATGTTTGAAGCATCACTGCCTCAGGATACGGTCTGTGTTTTCCAGACTGTTTCAGTGGTCCTTGTATCTACATACAGCACTCTCTGAAGAAGAGCTATTTAGTGGGTATTTAGTAGGATCTTCTGTACCCTTCAAAACTCGTCACATCTCCATTTGCACATTTAGAGCAGGAATCAGTGTGAAATCCTAGGAAACGGTACTATTTTGCTTCAATAGAAGTGTGTTATGTTTTCATTAATAAGGTGTGATAAAGATTGTGTTGAAAAGTGCTGATCCAATTGCAGCAAGAGGTGTAAAGCAAAAAGAATGTTCTAAGCTGCTGGTGCTATACTAGATTCTGAATGTTTTGCACTTCTTTTTGTCTGGTCCACTGTTGTTATGTTGTTTGCATAGCTTGTGTATGGAGTTTGCTGTGTGAGTCTTAACTGCTTAATGGAGGCAGCAGGATATGGCAGGTAGGAATCGATCTTCTGTGCAGTGAAAGCATCTGATAAAGTTCCATATCCATTGGGGTAGTTCAGGAGGGTCATCTTGTGATTGTGCCTTGAATCGTGGCACCGTGTTCCTGCAAGAATATAAGGTTCCAGGCAGAGGTTCACAGAAACTCACTGCAGGATGAGCTCTCCAGGACATCTTCCCTGTGCTGGAGCATGCCTACGTGGTGGAGGGGCGAGAAAGATGCCCCTGTGTGTACACAGACCACAGCAATGGGCTCACTTCAAGTCTGCATTGCTTCCAGGTTTGTTGCCATGTGCTGCTTTGTAGGAGTGGGCCCTGGACTATTTGTGCTTCTTGAGCCCATCCTTGTGCAGCTGCAGAGCACCATGAAAAGCCACCCTTTACAAGACAGCGACAAAACAGGGAGAGCTGCCTCCTTTGCTCTCGTTAAGGAAGAGTTCTCAAGAAATGTGTCTATGTTTCTTGAGAACAGCAGAAAAGCTTGACCTAATTGCTGCTCTAAATATATGCCTATGGCCGCTGACAGGCCCAGCAGGATATAAAGCCACCAGTTCCAGTTCTCATTTTTGCCAGAACTTCAAAGCATTTCCTTTTACGCAGTAATCTTAAAACTAGTCCAAGAAAACACTCACGCGATTACTTAGATATTCCAGTTATGCCACCAATATGGAAACTTAAATGATGATATTTTCCACAGGCAAAGCTTCCATCGTTAGTTAAACATGATGGTCGTCTGCTTGCTTGTAGGGAAGATACAACCTCCTTTCCATGGTCTGAGAAATGGCTGCTCATAAGCTGAGCCAAGGGCGATGACTGATGGACTAATAAAATAGGACTGTAACAGTCACCAAAGTCCTGTTTAGGCTTTGAATGGTTTTTGAATCATAGTCATAACCTCCCCTAGAGGAGGAGCTTTGTATGGACTAACCAGTACTTATTTAATAAAGCCTTTGCTATTTCAGTTCTTGAGATTGCAGTTCCCATCTTTATCAGTTGTGCATCCTGGCCAGGCTATAAGTAGAGATAAAGAGCTCATGCACCTCCATTGATTAAAAGCAAACTTCGGCAGGGCCTGCTCCTGTTCCCCAGGTCTTGGTCTGCTCTTGCAAACGTTTTACGCTGTAGTTTAAAACCTACCTCTGCCACTGTGGCCACACATAACCTGGCAATGCGTTTATTTTGCTCACGAGGCCATTGTGTAGCTTTATTTGTGTGTACTCAATGAGCCATGGCTGGTCTGCTCCAGAGATTATAACTGTATAACCTGCATACACTACAATAACTATGGGGTTATTTTGCCTGGGTTGTTCTGGGGCTCTCTCAGTGCAGTTGTGGGCAGGGCCTGAGATTTTTATATTCCCTGCTGGAATTACCTCACAGTAGCACTTGACCCGACAGTGAAGCCAGGACAGGTTTGTCCTGTGTCTGCTGGGCCCAGGAGAGCTGCGGCAGATGCTTCGGGTCCTGGTCAGGAGGAATTCCTGAAACACGGAACGGCAGCCATGAGGGTCAGCAGAGACCTGTTGTACTTGAAGTGGTTTCAAGGATGACAGGAAGCGTGGTCAGAAATGAAGAGATCGTTCAAGGATCGTTTAGATGTAAAGAATTGCTCCTGGTTAAGCAAATATCCTGCTGAGTTCCTCCTGGAAAAGAATTCGATGTGTAAGGCTGTATCTTTTCCAGATTATGAGGGATGGGATGCAAGAGGGAGAAACTTCTATTTCCACAAACTTAGAAAGCATGTGGGCCTCAGACTCTTTTCCCAGTTGGAAAGTTTGCTGTTACAAAAAGGAAATAGATTTTTATAAGCAATATTTAATTCAAGCATTTGGCTAGTTCTCCTGCTGCAAAGGTTTTAGGTCAAAGTCTGATTCATTGATGTAAAACTGGAACGAAAGGGATTAGGAAAGGAAGTGAACTCTGAAGTTAGGAAAACTCTCTGGTTTCTTGTCCACTAACCATTTTTTCCTACCCATCAAATGCATATTTGACCTATGTTTCTAATTTAAGCACTGTAGGGAAACTTATTCCTACATGCCTTCCTTTGCTCTTTTTCTGCCCATTGTCATCAGTTCTGCCATGGGTGTGTTCAGTTTTGCTCTTTCAGGAAAGGATCCTGATCCTTCCATATTTGGGGAAGTTTCTGGACACAACGTTGTTGTACAGATGCCGTGAATTTATACATTTATTCCATTGGGTTAGAGAATGGAAAATGGGTGTTTATTATTCCTATTACTCATTAAAAATATTTGTTACAATAGCGCCCTGTCCACAATGGGGTGTTCTGCAGTAACACAGGCGTTGGGGAAGCCATAGCCAGTACCTTCCTCTTGTTGCTATGTGTCTGTGTGTTTGCACAGGTGTGTTTTGTTCAGGATTCCTGCAGGGATCTCTTTGGGGATCCACCTGAAAGCTTTGCTTCTGGCAGTAAGGTCGCTTTCCCTCTGTCCTTGTGATCTCCCCGTTGTGTGTGTGTGACCCCCAACTCCTGGCAGCTCCTTCTGTCCACCACCCCACTCTCTCCCATCCTCCAAACCCTTCCATTTTCCCCTTGTTGGTACTCTCTTTGCTAGGACTTGGAGACCTGGCAGTCATCAACCTAATGTCACTTAGAATATCCCATAATATCATGAATGGTGGTTGTGAGTGCTTTTCCTAGTTGTGTTCAGAAAGCAGCTACAAGAAGAGACTATCAGAGGAGGCAGGTCCTCATCCTGCCTGGCTCTGTGGAGCTTGATGGATTTACTGCTTTCATAAGCACAGCAAACAGCACTGCCAAACCCAGTGGTTTATCTGGGGCCACCCATGTGCTCTGTGCAAAAAATAGCTCATCCTCAGAGAGAAGAATGATGTGGGGTTTTTCCATGAGTTTGCAGTGATTACTTTGGGAATACTTACGTTGCTAAGAAGAAAGGGAGCTGCTTTTTGTTGTGTGAACAAACGGAGATAAGAAACGGGAGGTTAAATGCGACAAGTCCCCAGGCTGGCTGCAGGGCAGCAGTGGGCCCTCAGCCCTGCCTGTTCTCTGGAAAGGGGGGAGTGCATTGGTGATGGGCCAGGAATTAAATGGGAGTTTCCCGGCAGACTGAGGGTGTCCGGGGGATCACTGAATAGGGAGAAAACAGGGGTTGGTAATGCAGAGGACATCATCGTTCTTCTCCCAGTTTTCACCATGTAATTCATGCTTTGCTCTGTAAAGAATTGTGATATAGTTTGTACACATGATGTAAAATAAGTTGTATTCTATTATATTGAAGAAATGCAAATATAAAATAAAGGATGGAGTAAAGTAGCCATGTGGTAACTGGACCCCCAGTCCCTGGTTGCACCGGTTGTCCCACTCCCCCGTGCTGCAAAGACTCTGGGCAAAGGCTCTGGTTGCAGGTCTCTGCTGTCCATGGAATGATTCAGGAGTTTTCCACATGAAGATGTTAAATACAGTCTGTCCTGGGTGAAAAGGGAAGCACCGATCAGGTGGTCACACACTGTCTCCAAGGTCCCAGGTTTTCCTGCAGTTTGTGGTGCTGTGCAGCTTGTGTGTCTCAGGAATTTGGGGAAAATGAAGTGTGCTTTGGATTTTTGAGGCTGAAAAGTCTCCGTTGTTGCTCCAGGCACAACAGATACGTGGGCCCTGTCGGGGTAGTACATGTTGGTAATGGGACAGCAGTTTGCAATGTAGGGAAAGCAAAACCCCAGATCTCCAGGGTTTGCATGGGGGAGGCCGGGAGAGCAGTGAGGATGGCATCAAGCTCTTCAGAGAGGCTACTGCAGAAGATGAATCTTTTACGGGAACAAAGGCATCGCCATGAGCTGCCTGACACCAGGGCGAGACCCTCCTTCTGCTCTTCATCCCCGAGGCACGAGTGCAGCCCAAAGCCCCCTCACCCGGCGTGCGTTGCGGGAGACCCAACCTCCAAGGGCAGTGGAGTTGGGAGGAAGAGCCGTAAATCCCAGCGGCTCCCAAGTGCTGCTGCCGGGTCGGAGGAGTCGGACGTTTGGCTCTGTGAGGGCCGCCAAAGAGGTCGATGGAAGGGAGCTGCCGGCGCAGATCCCTGTGCTCTGTGGGAATTTCCCCCTTGAGCAACCGCTGTGCTTTTAAACTGGAAGATTAATGGAAGGGGCCGTGGAAAGGGCCAGAGAGTCGGGTATGAGTTCATTAGTCTCCAAGCAAGCATGCAGCCGGTGAGTCACCAGCGCTGCTTCCTGCACGCTGATGCTGTGCTTGGAGCTCTCCCAGCGCCGGGTGATCCGGCCCAGCCCTGCAAAGGCTGGGAACTCGCAAGACCAGATCACCACATGCTGTGACTGCGGGCTGCTAATGCTGTAAAATAAAAACTAATCTAGATTAATTACACTGCACATGTTGTTTGTCTATAATCCTGCTCCCTGGCCTCTTTCCCTCCCAGTACAGCTCCCCATTGGTTTCTATTCCTCTCTTAAGGTATCCTTGATTCCCTTTGCGTTTCTCCATTTCTTCCAAGGGATGGAAAGAAGGTGCCTGCTGCTAATAGCAGTGCCCCTCTCTGCCTGTTCGGCTGTGGTAGACCCCTCTCTGTGTATGTGCAGGCACAAATAGCTGGTCAGAGCTGTCAGTTGGTGATGAAGGGTTACCAACTGCAGCAGCCGCAGCTCTTCTGATGCCAGTGAGGTGCCACAGCCCAGCAGGGTGGGTGGCTGGAAGTGCTCCTGGTCTCTGACACCAGAAGTGATGTCCTGCAAGGGGATGCACGCAGGATGTGTCTGCTTCCATGGTTATATGGGAATTCATTGCTGCATCCTGCAGAAACTTGCTGAAAATGAGCATGCAGGCAGCCAGCCTGTAGCTGCTGCCGCTTCTTCCTTGGAAACACCATTGTGTCAAACCTCTCATCTTCCTTGCATAGAAGTGGTGGTGTGAATCCTAGAATCATAGAATGGTTTGGGTTGGAAGGGACCTTAAAACTCATCCAATTCCAACCCCTGCCACGGGCAGGGACACCTTCCACCAGACCAGGTTGCCCCAAGCCCCTGTCCAACCTGGCCTTGAACACTGCCAGGGATGGGGCAGCCACAGCTTCTCAGGGCACCCTGTGCCAGGGCCTCAGCACCCTCGCAGTACGTTCACGTGCTGTCACAAGCCTGGTCAGGCCTGGCCACAGCACTTTGGTATGAGCCATCCTTTCACTGCGCTGCAAGGGCCAGGAGGAGCAAAATGGCAGAATTTCTCATTCCTACGACGAACATCGTGCCTGTGGTGCTGCCGCATGGCCGGGGAAGAGAAACCCCAACCACAGAGACAGAGCTGAAGGGCTGGGGCACCTCAGATGGCCCCTTCAGCTCAGCCTCCATCACAGGGGCTCCCAGCACAGGGTTTGATTTGCAGTGACAGTGGGGTTTGAGCTCAGAGGGACCCACAGCAATCCCAGCGGAGCAGCATCACCTGCCTGTGCTGCAGCGGGGAGCTGCTGCCTGTCCTACGCTACTTGCAGCAATGCTCAGCCCTGGAAAATTTGTTGTTACGACAAGCAATGGGAAATGAAAAGTTGTCAGCTGGACAGATAAGGGTGTAGGATAAGGTCTGGCTGCCGTCTGGAGCCTGCGGCAACGTTCCCGATGACTCGAGTGGGAGAAGCACCAAGACCCCAATCTCCTGAGGTGATGAAGAGCCAAGGCTTGCTAAACCTGGATAAAATAAGCTGTACTGTTGTTTAGCTGTGAGTTGTTTCAGGCAAGAACAGACTTTGAAAGGATCTTTGTGCCTCACCAAGTATTGCTGCACTTTCATGTGATGCCAGTGGGATCAGCGGATGCTCCGGTGGGGTCCGGGGGTGAAGCGTCCCTAGGTCTCCAGCCCCCTCAGGAGCAGCGGTGGGTTATGGGCATCATCCATGTATTTTCCAAGATGCTCTGCCCTGGTTTCTGCTGCGGTCACTTCCTGCAGGTGTTCCTAAATGTGGTGACCATTCGCTCATTCTCCAGCCCTTCTCTTCTCTTCTCTTCTCTTCTCTTCTCTTCTCTTCTCTTCTCTTCTCTTCTCTTCTCTTCTCTTCTCTTCTCT
>JAOEHY010005299.1:0-26246 GCA_025447955.1 Psilopsiagon aurifrons | reverse complement strand
GGTTTGCAAATGAAATAAGTGCTTGGTTTTGTGTTTTTGGTTTTTGTTGGGTTTTTTTTTTGTTTGTTTGTTTTTTTTTGTCTGGCCATTGTTGTTGTTTGTGGGCATCAGGCAACAGAAGAAGCTACAATTTGAGTAATTTGCCTTCCAATCTTCAAAATCTTTGTCTCATCATCCATCTTAATTAACAGCCCTTAAACATTTCCTCTTTATCACTGAGAAAGTTTTGAATTACTCTGATCCACAAATCAAGCCAACACAGGCCTGTCCACTAAAACCACTTTGGAATGTCTCAGCCACTTTTAGTTCATTTAATATGGATTTTATGACATTTTAAGCCAAATATTGATAGCAAGTCATATTCATTTATAAATCTATTTCACCACCATAAATCCCTCATAAAAGCACTATTAAGCTCATTAGAAAAGGTCTATTTTTCCATTAAATCACATCAGCTGGTACAAATTATATCAGCACCTTTCCAAATGAGCCTGCTATTGTCCATACTAATAGTGCTTTTGCACTGATCAAAAGGTTAATTGCTCTGTGACTATACAACGCACCCCCTCTCAGAGCATGGCTTTCTTCCAGTCTCCTTTTATTGTAAAATGTATGAAAAAGAACCACTCTTTGTTCTGAGAGATCTTTACCTTGTTCCTCCAAGAATCTTAGTGCAAGGCAGTTGCACTTGACTGATATAAAACTGTGCAGATAATCCTCAGGGCTGCATAGCCCCCAGGCAGGGACACGCTTGCTGGTCTTTTGTAAGGGACACTGAGCAGACCCATGTGTTGTGCCCCAGCTCTGCCTGCGGCTCCTCTGGATGTCTCATAGTGCCAGACGCCAACGCTGCCTTTGCTTCCGTCCCTGGAACGTGCCTGGGGGTGTGAAGCAGCTGGTTCTGCCCTGTTTGCGTGCTGCCAGCCCCTTCTCAGCTCACACACCCTGGCTAAAACACAGCACCCAAGAGCCAGGAACTGCTCCCACTGAGCAAAGGTGGCTCTGGTGAGACAACACATCATGGACTGCTCACAGTGAACAATTTCACCCTTGACAGCAATCCCGTCTAAGCATTTCCGCTCCATATTTTCACCCGATACAGTGTAACATGAATATAGCTGCTGTTGATTTAAAGACACAGTTCTGTGTTCCTCCATGGTCTTTGTTTGCCCTTGCTATTTGAAGCTTACTGGGAAATCCTCTGTTGAGACAGGAGCAGTGAGGGGCGATGGTGGGACAGCTCAGACTGAGCCCTGCAGGCCCATCACCATGTTATCTTAAAGGCAGGGTTTCACATACCTCGCCTGGGAACCTCTCATTCATGGTCTGATTGCTTCACCTGAATGTGCCCTAAGGTACACAAGAGGAGGAGGAGGAGTGAAGGGAGGCAGGAAGAGAGTTGATGTGTCAGAAATGAAGATGCCTTTATGTACAGCGTACAGCAAAACTACTGCACCTTAGCAACCCAGCTGTGCAATGACTCCTTTTTCTACAGCTTTTAAAAGCCCAGCTTTTTAATGTGATTGAGCTATCATCTGACAGTTACTAGAGAATGTGAAGTACAGGTTATAAGGCTAAATCTTTTATTGCTAGTGGGATCTACTGTCTTAACCTTAGATGGACCTTTCTTCCTTCCTTTCCTCTTATCTTTCCCGTGGCAGCTGACCAGGATTAGAGCTGCCATACCGCAAAGGCCCATGCCAGTGAACTGAGGCTAGAGCTTTATTCAGAAGTGCAAAGCCCATGGGACATTTTGTCAGTGGGGTCATGGCTCAGCATCCAAAGCACATTGCTTATTGCTCTGGTCACAGTTTAGTTGTTTAATTCTCTAAGCCCACTTACAAAAGACAGATAGGAAGCAGCAAGTATCTGTCAATGGTGTCTCAAGGGTATGCCAGTTATTTAAAAGTGATATTTGACAAGTCTGGGGTTGCAGAGCATCATGATTTCAGGCTAAAGAAACACAAAAGCAAGCACAAGGACCTGCAGCAGAGAAACAGCATTCATTCAAAAGGTGTGATGCCAGCCTGCTGCATATAATGGCTGAGTTGATTTGGGGTAGAAGTAAATGCTCTTGATGGGGCCCCAGCCCAAAGGGCAATTCTAAAAGGTGCCAAGTATTCAACAGATCAGTCAGCCCTGATGCACAGGTAGTTTAGAAATCACAGAAAGGAAGCAGGAAAATGAAACTGCACTGAAAACAGTTGATCCTAGCCTGAAGTTCCTCAATCTGTGTATTTGGGGTGAATTGGACAGAAAGAAACTGCAAGTGGCAAACATCCAATGTAGCAAAAATGTGGAATTGCTACACTGGGAAAAAGTCACTTGCTGTAGAAGTTGATTTCATAGGAATTCATACAGTATATGATAGACATGCAAAGACTACTGGAAAACAATCACTGCTCAGTGAGCTCTGGTTTTGCACAATCTCTTGCTGTTTGAAAGTTATGCTGCTGCAATGCTGAAAATCAAGCAGAACTGAGCTTCACAGTGCCACAGAGGTGAAAAAAAAGGGCAGAAAGAGCTGTGAGTAAAATCTATGGCACATGGTCCATGGCTGTGCCCTGCAGCTGATGTTCACAGCATCATGCTGAGAGAGACAACATTTAATGCTTCATCATTTAGAAATTTCTCCTTTTTTCCAAAAAAGAAATAAATGCTCCACGTTGTTACATTTCATCCTTTTGAACTTCTCAGCAGGATGCATGTGGCTGAGATCTTACTGTCTCTTCTGAAATTATGTTTGCCTGTCTTTCTGGTACTCCAGATGAAGGCTGTGTGATAAAGACAGCAATTACTGGCTCAGCGGGCGGGACTCCTGCAAGCTGCTATCCCAAAGCACATTTGTGCTTTGGTGTTTGAGCTAGAAATAAGTTGCAACACAGAAGGAAAAAGTAATAGCTTCTGCACCTGTTTTGAATCAAGACTCCAGTTATGAACCATAACTGGCTCATCTAACACAGGATCACTTGGATCACACAGGAATCTGCCCAACACCTATTGTAACAATCCTTAAATTGTCATCCACAGAGGATTTGTAGTCCCAATGATACAGTGCAAAAACCAAAAGAGATTCTGCCTTAGGTAATCTCAGAAATGGAGCTGCAAAGGTACATTATGGACCTGGACTTTCTCAGGTCAAGTGTTTTCACATCCAGGGTACTGATCAGTGGAGAGACGAGCTACCTCTAAACACAAGCATGACTCTGAAAGGAGTTGCATCGTTCAGCATTATCATGGTATAAACTGACTGCCATAATGTACAAAGTGGTTTATATTCCATAATACAGACCGTTTATCCTACTTGTGCACCATAGGAAATTCCAGGCCTCTAGTGCACCTAGTACTGACAAACTGTGTTTCCCCATTTTGTGAAATCGTGCTGCAATCCCAGTTAGTCCTGCTAAAATTCACCCACAAAACCCTCACATGAGATTGCCACTCAGCCTGATTTCATGGGCTTGCCCCACCTGGAAAAGGTTGCCAGGCACACACTCTGGTTTGTTACACAGAGCACTAGATGCCCCAAATAAACATGCCCAATATTCTGTCAGCTAGCAAATCCTCCCTGGGCATTGCTGGTACAGCAAGGTAGATTCATGCTATGACCATGTGGCACTCTGTATTCACCTCAGCTCTGTAAGACATGTCCTACCTCTTCGCTTCCTGAAGACCCCAGCAGTATTCCTCTGTCGCCCCATGACCACCAGTGCTTTGGGGTGCCTGTGGAGGAAATGCCAGGCTGGGAAATAGGATGAAGCCATGGTGGACAGGAATAGGAAAGGCTGGGGTCATGAGAGATGGAAAGGAAGAAAAGAGTGGCCAGTCATGTACAGAGGGGCAGAAGCTATGTGAGGAGAGGCCTCAGAGATGAGCCATGGGAGGGAGGAGTATACGACCCACGGCATCTGCACAAGGCAATCATTGGGACCACTGTCCAGCAGCCAAGGGTCTCCAGGGACAATCAGATGTCTCTGGAGGGAGCTTGTGCATGTTCTGAGTGGCCTTGCCACCCTGCAAGGGAGGTCACTGAGAGCTGAAACCAGTGCCCAGTGCTTTGGAACTGTGAGGTAGGACCTCTAGGAAAGCTGTGCAGGCACACTCAAAACTGATTTTGGAGTGAAAAGTTGGGAAAAATACCTTTTTATGTGTCAATGCAAGAATTTTTTTCTGTAGAAATGACAGTTCTGGAAATAGACAATGTCCCAGTGCTGTCCTTACGCTCATTTTCAAACCTGCTGAATTCAAGCATGCAAATAATATTTATCACTGCAGAAAAACAAAATGAGAAAATTTCATAAATGGATATGCACCTTGGAAATGGTTTATTCTACAGCAGATCAATATTAGAATTTCTGTATTTTCTTATATTGAAACAATGAGTTCAGCATAAAGACACCAAGTAAAAATCATGAATCTGTGGCATTTTTCAATCCATTATGAAAACACATACTTTATCCTGACTCCTCTATACAGACTTCTCTTGCTCACAAGCTTGCCGTCTTTAAAACAATCCCTTGCCTTAAATATCAATAAACAGCAAAAAGGTACTCCATGAACAGGACAGAATGCACGCAGTATAATTTACTGCAGAATCCCAAGAGCGCTGAGGCAGGTTTATTTAAACTCCCTCTTCAGAGAGCAAACGTAAATGTGTAAGTGTCCCAGTAGTCCTTCCCCAGCAATCCCCCAGCTTTACATTAACACACTTATGATAGCTACTGGCAGTGCAAATTTCTTTCTGTTACCTTTTCAGCGCTTGAGTCAGCCCTTCAGCATGACCCCTCTGCTTGGCAACATCCCTGTCTTTCTTGTTATCTTGTACTTGAGATTCCTAATGGAGAATCACTTCTGTTCTGAGTAAAAGCAGCTAAAAATAGTGCTGATATAACAAGGATAAGAAATGAATTTACAAAGTGGAGCAAGAAAGCCCAGAAGCCCCTCGCAGTCATTATATCCTCCCACAGCTTTCAGATGTGCTTTCAGCAGCAAATGCTCTTGCTGCTAGACAAAGAAGAAAATTGCCCAGGACAGTGGTAGATGCCTGGAAGCCTTTGTATTGGAGTGATTTCCTTTTGCCCCCTCTTCTTTCAACATACCTCACTGTTATCCACTGTGTAACCTCGCTTCCTTCAACTACCATATGAGGGGCTTAGCTGCCAGTAGAGATGGAGAGCATCTGGTAAGTCACCACCTCAAAACTTGCACTGTGAGAGAAGAGACTGGGCATCTGTTATTTTCTACAGTCAGCATCAAGCTTCTGTGAGGCATTTCTTCCTTGTCAGAGACAGATGCTGCCAAAACCACATACGGCTTTTTCAGTCTCACCCTCAGTTAGGGTGCTGCAATTTCAGCCCTGTGTGGAGCCTGCCCCTTCTGATGTAGCTTAGTACACCTGCAGCTCAACCTTTGAATAAGCACTATGGATTTGTAAAACTTTAAAGCACTCATTGATCAAAGACAAGCAGAAGGCTCAGGAGGGGAAACAGCCAAGAGCTAAGGCTACCATGACACCTGGGTCCCTGGTGTTCACCTCTTTGGATGGTGTGACAGGTACTGCTGGCTGCCCAGTGGCCCAGCTTCAGAAGCATGGGGGGGCATAGAAAGAAACCTACTTGCAACACAACAGACTAAACACCTCCGGGAAGCTGCAGGAGCTCTGATTGTAAGCCTTTCCTTAAGAACAAAAGCTATTTCCCTCTCAGAGATCAGCCATTTGAATCAAAGGGACATGTTGACAACCTGCCCTGCTGCTGTCTCTCACTTGTCTCTCATACATGATGGCTCTAACCACACTCTGCTCAGCAAATAGCACTGCACGGACTCTGAGCAATCCCTGTCCTAATGTGAAGCTAATGCAGAGGAAGTGGCTCATTTAAACTCCCTGAATTGTTCTGGAGGCTTTTGGGGGTGCTTATTGTAATAGACAAGGGCTTTAGGGAAGCTACCTTGCAATCTGAGTGACAGGTAGCTGAAGCAAAACAGGCTCAAAGGCAGTTTGAGAAAGGTAAGTTGGGTAGAGAGAAGCCTGGCTTCCCCATAGACACAATAAATCATTTGATGTGTCCCTTCTCTGCACTTGATCACGTTCCTGCTGCCTCTGTGATTCATATTATGCAACTGATTTACTTTACAAGATACAAGAACAAAGCGTCTTCTTGCTCTGCTCCCTGGTGCGCATTAACTGTACTAGATTGGAAGGCCGAAGCAGAAATCAAAACAAGCCCTCAAGCCTGGTTTCTCTGCTAATCACTGGTGCTCACATCCTTGTTATGCTGAGGGACTCTCTGCTACAGTAATCTAAAGGCACCATCCTGGGCATGCTTTCACCTGCCTGCAGAGCTCTTCTGACGCAGCTTACCAGTGAGGACTGTGATGCTTTCTGTATCAAGCAGAAATTGTGTTCCCATAGGATTTTTTAATTTGACGGTTAAGGAGCAACCCTTGAAGTAGCCTCTGATCAACGAGAAGTAAAGGAAGGAAGCCAGGAGGCATACAGACGAGCTGTCTTGCCAGCTGCATCCCAATCACCAAAAGTAAAAGAAAAATCATAGAGAAAGGACTGGGACTAAGGACATCACCTGCTCAAGCAGTGCCATAGCCCAGCATGTCTCAAATATTTCTCATGAAAGCTCAGACTGCTCCCACTCAAAGACTCACTGCCCTAGGATCAGCATATTCAAGTTTAGCATCTTCAGCCTGGTGCCTGAAGATGCTAAACTTTGAAATCCGCAGGGTTGGTCTGTCAAAAGGACTTCACACCATGATGCTCATACTAAGAGGGAACAGGCACTGTTGACAGATGACAACCACATCATGTACTCTCACAGCCAAGGTACATCAGTGTGATAGTGCTGAGCTTAACAAAGTTACAGCACTATGTGAAATCTAGAGTTAATAGGTGAGATTTTTGTTTCTGTTTTTCCCTATTTTCTGGCACCCAGCTGTGGATTACCTTTACTTATGTCTCCTTGACAATAAAGGCTGAATCTTGCTGTGCTGTTTTATTGCTTTTAAAATTCTCTAATATATACATATTTGTTCCAAAATCCATCAGTCCATTGTGAGAGGCAGACTGGACCCTGCCAAGGGCAGAGACCAAAGTGTGCTCAAATTTTAAAGAAATTAGCTCAAAAATCCCGCTTGTCTCTGTTCTGTGTGAGTCACATAAGGTAATGCGCTGCGGAGGCTGGAAGGGGAATGAGGACACCTCAAAGAGTGGAAGGATTATTAATTTTTTTTCCTCTTCAATTTCTTATGTTGCCTGATGTTGCTCATGAGAGAACAGGGGGAAGGGCTGCACCCAGCCTGAGATCAACAGAGCCTTACAGCAAATCCTTCAATTTAATAGTATCTGCTTGGTATCACAACAAAACAGTAACAGACCCTGAACCCCAAACTGACCCATGGTACACGATCAGGTATTATTATATGGGGACATGGAAGGGATTTCTAGCCAAGAGTTCATCCATTTTTTATTCATCTCTATTCTCTGTTCTGCAGCTGCTAATGTATTTTCAGGGAACCTATTTTGGTACTGGTGCAGAAACATGACTACCTTAACCAGCCTCTTCTGATGAACCAGCTGGCCCAATTACCCAGAGTTTACAATTCAGTGAAGAAAATACTTTGTTTAGCTGCAAGTACATCAGATCAGACCTCTGAGGGGCTTCAGCAGAGACACTGTTCCTCTTCTTAATTAGTCCAGAATCTCCAAATATTCAGCCATGGAAGAGCAGTACTGAACATAGCATGTAAGGGCTCAGAAGCAGTGTAAGTACAAGACTTGGTAATGAGAAAAAGCATGGAGAATTATAATGTGAGCCATCCTACACAGAAAATAGAGGGAGAGCAGAATGTACTATACACACAGTCTGCTGAAAGTCAGTGCAATGGACGAGATACAACAGTTTTCAATCAACTACATGGCTAAGCAGATAAAAGTTTTTCCCAGGAGGCAGAAGGCACCAGCCTGGGACTACGGTGCACTGAGAAGCAAGACAAGGACTATTCAAGCCAAAAGCACAAAGCAGCAGGTAGATGTGACATTCTGACAGCTGGGGAGAAAACCAGAGGCAGCTGGGATACAGCAGCACAATGAAAGGTTTGCAAGACCAACAAGAAAGATGACAGACTGCAGTGGTGCAGTGGAGGGGGAATGGAGACCAAAGAACAAATGATCTGGAAGTACAGACAGGAGAACAGGAAAAGCTGGGACAGCCTACTGTTTCTAGAGGAATGGAAGGGAAAGGTTGCTGACAGCAGGGCAAGATGTAGGAGGTGCAGAAAGCCAGGTATGCCAGCTTGAAGCTGTATGCAGTGGCCTTATTGCTACCAACAGTATGGGCTAAACTTTTCAGTTTTGAGAATGATCTGCTTCTCCTTGTCTGGACAGGTTTGTTTTCCTCCTGGCCTGTCAGGGAAAGCAGTGGTATGTGAATTGCTGCAACCTCAATGTCATTTTCCAGGCAGCATGTGAGGTCTTCTGCTGATGACTTTTTTGTGCTGTGACCTCACCAGAGCGCAGGCCTTTTGGTCATGCCATAAACATATTCTTCAGTTTTGCAACTAGGAATGGAATCCTAGGAACCCAGTTCTTGGATCAGTGCAGGTCATTCTTTTAACTCTCATTCTATTGTTTTTCTCCCATTGTTTACACATGTATTTTAATTCAGACCTCAGTTCAACCTTAATATTTTTGTTACTAATGTCTTATACATGAATACATGGGATAATCAATATACTCTGCCTCATTCAGACATTCAGTAAGAGGTTGGAAGATGGGTATTGCTCTTCAAGAAGGCTGTAGACCAACTGGAGAGAGTCCAGATCACAGACCTATAAGGCCAGATGGAAAAATGAGAGTTTGTTGAATCTAGAAGTGAGTAGGCCAAAGGGACTCAGGGTAATGATACTTGAAGTACCTAAATGTCATATCCATAAAAGGCTGCAGTTACAGACAAGATGATGATAAACTGTTCAGTGCGCCTATGCTTGTTAAGGACAAGAAAAGTTTGTCCTGAATTACAGCAAGTAAAGATTAGATCAGACAAGCAGACAAGATTTTTTCCAGCTTCCAGCTGTAAGATCATGAAGTATTATACTGTATCACCTGGGGAAGGGCTTATAAAACCACTTAGAAAAGCTCCTACTACAAATGTAGTTTATTTGCCTCTTGCTTGGAGAGGCTCTCAATGGCCTTTCTGCATTTCATCAGTAAGAGCTAATTGACGAGGTGATAAAACAGGTCCTACCAGTTGCACCTGGGTGCCTCAGAGAAACACAAAACTGCTGTTCAACAGAGAGATCCACTGGTTCTATACAGCCTGACTTCAACATTTGAAGTGCAGTTGCCTTTCACAGTCCAGATGCTTCCATTCTTACCAAGATTTGCCACCCTCTGACCACTGTAGTGAAGCCAAGCCAGTCTGCATCATCAAACTCATAAGCTTTTTGGTTCTCTCTTTTTTGTTTTTGTAGCCAAACAGATTTCCACCTACTCTGCAACCCTGGGGAAAAGGAAGTTGATTTTCTGGCTGGAGAAAGCAGCTCACAGTTACCAGTCCCAAGAGAAAAGATGATATCAGTGTTTCCGAGTTTCCAGTTAATTGTGTTTACTGAAGAACACATAACATTAGAGTGCCTTGAGCCTTGGCCAAATTTGTAAAAGTAAATAAAGACAATTCCAGTCTAATGTTAGAAAGCTGACCCTTGGGTTATTTCTGAGCTAACTTCTTCCAGCAGCTAAAACAAACCCTGATGCATAGGATGTGAAAGAGGGAGCATTGGACTAATACCTTATTATTTCAACAAATAAACATATTCAACTGCTACAGCTAGAATACACTTCTCCTGCAGAAGATAGGCCACAAGAAAGAAGATTGGCTTCTTCCTCCTAGGGCTTTTCTAGTGACCCCTCTGCAGCTCATCAGACTTCCAGTCACTCACCTTCTCAGGAGGACCCACTTCAAAACATGCTGTGTTAGGAAGCAGTAGGATTAGATATGCTCTGTAAAGGGAGACAAGCCATAAGCTGAGGATGATCCCAGCATAGGCTATGCCCTCACTGAGAGGCACCATCCCACAGCACCTGAGCAGGGCAGGCTGCACAGGGACCAACAAATGGTCCATCCACAGCCCTAGGATCAATCAGGGCAGGGGACATTTAGGCAGCCTTGTAAGGAGCAGCAGGGAATAGGGTTGGAGATAGACATACCTACAGCACAGCTCAGGAGAGAGGTAGAGCTGATGGCCTGTGAGGTCCATGAGCAGGGGTGTGGGACCAGGTGAGTATGGTCAGGGTAGTTAAGGCCTACTAGTGCCCTTGGGGCTCTGATACCATGTCTGCCCTCTGAGCCTGCTCCTCAGATGGGCAGAGTCATCTTTGACCTCCCTGAGAAGAGTTGTACACCACATCCCAGAGACAAAGGCAACCATCAAGTGCTGCTCAGTTTTCTCTGACCCTTTCCAGCCCCATCCCTCTACCACCTTGCTTTCTGCCTGGCCACGTGATGTTCAGCCAGGGTCCTGCTGACTCCCCCTGTGCTTTCTGAGCACATCTTGCAAATTGCTCACATCAATCTTAATACAGCCATTTCTGCCCAGTAGAGCCCCATTAGGCAACAACTCTCTCATCAGTCTGTAATGATTCAAACCACAAACCCATTTGTCATGCTACATCTTCCTTCCCAGTGAGTGAAAGTCAATTAGTGTTTTCAAATTTGCTTTGAAACAGCTGTGGCTCTGTCTTGCTGCTTTACGGTACCAGGAAACCATCTACAACAATGACGTGTTTGGATGTCTAGTGCTGTGTTACAGTTCATTTCAAGCTATCTAAACTTTCCTCTCCATGTACCAAACATCTTAAGCAGAAGGCACATTTTGCTGCCAGAAATTCCAAGATTAATTAGGTTTTGAACATGTGAAATGACCGTTTAAAAATATGACTTTTTAATGCTCAATAGAGTAATAATTATGTTTACTATGAGACCTTATTTCCTGCCTTAAACACCACAATTTTCAGCAATCTTTCCAATTTTCTTAATCCTGTCTCATTAAAGAAATAAACTGAAAAACAAATGTTCTAGCAGGTCTGCAGGATGAGACCTGGTGATCTCACAGCTGAAGCATGTGCAATGGCCACAGGTGGTCCTGTAGCCACCAGTGAGCTCCGGAGGCCTGCTGTCCCTGGGGCACCTGGCCAGCACCATGTGCTGCCACACAGCACTGGCCCAGGCTCCCTGCGAAGTGACTGACTGCAGACATGCCCAGAGCCAGGTTTGAGAGGGACTTAAGCAAATCAGCTCCAAATACGAGCTGCTGAGAATCAAGGTGAATTTCCTTTGCATTTGTCAGTGTTAGGATGTAATAAAGCATTAAAACTTGACTAATGTAAACATTCACTCCTGGGCAGTTTTTATGCTATCAGCTGCCTCAATGAACCCAGGGAATAATTCCCAGCCTGTGGCTCATCCACAAGCAGAGATGTGGGCTGGCCTTTGATTTCCATGGCATCTTCTTTGGTACCTCATGGGCTAAGCTGCAATCACTGACAGGCCCTAGTGCTCCAGTGAGTATCCACATCTCCTACTGTGTAGGGTTTGTCTTGGGAAGCAACACAGGGGCACAGGTAAAAGCCTGAGTCAGTTCTGGGGAGAACAGCTGCTGTTTAGATGCAACTGAACATGAACACAGTGAAGTGTTTGTGAGGGTTTTGCTCATCTCTGATTCAGCCTAGGAAGCAGCCATCAAAAGTCACTCAGCCTGGCTTCAGGCTGAGCTCACACAATTAGAAAAGTATTAGTTGAACTTAACAGGAAAATCAACATTAAGCAGATAGAAGCTGGTGCAGTTGTTAAAGACAATGCAGTGTTTTTCCTTGGCAGAAGCCCAGGCTAATGGAGGGCTTCCAGTATCCAGAGCTGCCTCCAAATGAAGGCTTAATTGTCCTCTGAAGCCACTCATATAATTATAAACACTTGTAATAAAGCATGAAAAATACAAGAGCCCAGGACTGTGACATGAAGGGAAGAAATAATCTCATCTATCTCAGAAAATAAATCAAAGCTGCTTTATCCTCTTTGTTACATTGGACCTTCTTCCCAGCTCCCCTCTGACCTGCAGACTTCACTCAGGTGCTAGTTTCCAGGGCAGTACTAAGCCCAAGGGGAAATCTAGCTCCTAACAGAGGGCAAAACTGCCTTCTCCGGGCGGCTGCTGAGACCTCTCCGGCCCGCACACCCTCAGCGCAGGTTAGACTCTGGCTGGACTCTAGAATGGGCTTCGACTGCCCACTGCTGGTGTGCACAGCACAGCCCCGCCGGCAGCAAAGCATCTACTACGGCGAACGCTTTTGATTCTGCTTTAACCGTAGCTAAATGACCCTGCGTGACTTATGCTCAACAGCTGCTCCCTGGAACACGCGTCTCTCGTGATTACTGACACACAGTAGCAGCAGCAAACTGGTGGGGCATCCAAGGTATAACTCACCCAGTTACTATGATGGATTGGGCCAAAAATCAGAAAAGGTGTTGTGCTGTTCATTGCCCTACATTTTCTGGTTCAATGGGGACAATTTGCTGGCTTTTTCATGTTGTGGGAGACTCTTGAGCTCTTTAGTGAGTTCAGAATCACAGAGTAACTGAGGCTGGAAGGGTGTCACGGCCCATCTGGTCCAATATGCAATGCAGAGCAAGGACAGCTTTGACGTTTTGTATTCTTTTCAAGGACCAGGTAGCATGGGGTCCCACCAGAAGGAAAGCTCAACCAGGCATGTCAGGGAGGGCCTGGAAGTAGTTTGACTTGGACCAAGAAGGCTTCCTTCTTGCACATACTATCAAAACAGCTGTACCAGCACCTCACCCAGCCTTGTTCAACTAGCTGCGCCATCACCCTGGCTAATTAGCCTACCCAGAGCTTGGCAAGGCCATAGCGATATTGCACATTCTTTCAGAGACAGGAGCTGTGTGCATTCATTACCCACACCTCTATTCCCAAAGCTCACAGCTGCTAATGCAGGAAGTGAAAAATTTCAGGAGAAAAATTCCAGTGTCTCCTAAGGAAGCAGAAGGCATGGCACAGGGATTACCACCACTGTCTGAAGGACAGCAAGAAGCTAATAGTCAGCTGAGTGCCTGTTGTGGGGCAGATAGACACTCCTGAGGATTGCTATCTTTCATGTTGGTTTTCACCACACACTTGTGATTTGAAGGCTCGCTCTCTACACACACCTTGGCCTTCTCTCTTGGACAAGGCGTCCCTCCATCTGGGGAGGTCTGGTGCTCATTTATGTGTCCACATGTGCCCACACAGAGTCCATTCAAAGCCACTAAGTCACTTCTACTGGGGACAAGAGATAAGAATTTCTCATTCTCTTCAAGAAACTAACTTTGGCCAGACGTACTCAGCCTCCTGTTATCGCTGTAGCATTCAGCTGCAATTAAACACTGAGCTGAACATCCGTCACTGGACAACATTTTTTTTTTCCTGTGACTGACATTTTTTGCTAGCAGCTTCTGTCCAAAAGTTTGAGCCCTGCTTAGACCAGACTGTGTCAAGCAATACCATTTGATAGTCTCACTTCTAGCAATTGTTATCTTAGGGTGCACCAACTGGTCTGCTGAAACAGGCAGTATTTAAACAAAGGGAGAGCATCCTCTCCCATTCAAGAAGATGGTGATTAACAAACTATAGCTTCCCTGGCACAGCCTGGACAGACAGCCCCAAAGCCGTGAGTTTTTCCTTGCTTATACTGAGTTTTGTATCATTTTACAGCTGAAATATGAAAACCTGCATAGCTAGAGCAAAACCTAACACGAGTTTAACTGCCCTCAAGTGATGACAAGCAGAATGTGCAGATAAAGAAGTCACCTGAAAAGAAGCACGTTTTGCAGGAGCTTGTATGCGAATTCAAAGAGGCTCACTGTGAACAAGAGGTTTTCCCTCATGTGTCACAGGCTCAAGCCTGGGGTTTTACTTTGAAGTGTCTGCTTTGGCTCTGCCCCATGGGCTTGCTGGGGTTCCCTCTTTCCAGCTCTGCTCAGATAACCATCACAGTCACTCCAGCTAAAAGAATACAGCACGGCAAGCGCAGAGACAAAGCAGTCACAAATGGTTCCTCAGAAGCCAGAAAAGGTCCCCAGCTCACAGTCCACCTGGTTTTTGTGGGGTTTGTTTTGCAACTGAGATTATGCAGGCTCCTGCATGCACTCGATTACTTAGATAATAACCCCAGGTGCAAACATCAAGAGAGCAGTTGTGTCTTTTGCCACGTCTGCACAGCCCTGCCACAAAAGTACCAGAAAAAAACAACCACCAACCAACCAACCAGGGTGTGTGCCCTCAGCACAAACAGGGATTTCTTATTGATGGAAGAGGGTGACCAGGAAACCAGTGCACGATGGCCCTGCTCTAGATACCAGATATCCATCAGAAGTGACAGTGTGTAGGTTGGGAAGGTGGTAAGAGCATCCTCGCCATTCTCAGCAGGGATAGAGTCAAGGAGGGCAAGTCTTTTGGCCCCCAGACAGCTGACAGGCAAGTTCACATGGTGGCATGCATCTGAGGTGATTCCATGTGAACCAGATAGCAAAAGTGAAGGTACACGAGAGGCCTGGCTCACATACAAGCTCTCCCATAGCTCTCAAGGTAGGTCACCAGGTAACGTGGGCTGTAAGCTCAAAGCTGAAGCCAGGCAAGAGACAACATACGGTCTGGGCACTCACACAGGCCACTCAACTGTCCCACCAGGAGGCTCAGCAGGGCTCTGCCAGTGGAGTTATCATGAACATATCGGCTGTACCTGCCCTGGCCATATGGAGACTTGGCTGTATTCAACCCCTACTAGCTCACCCTTCTGCTTGCTGCAGGTCTAGCTCTGCTCACAGATCGAGCTCAAACTCTCGGGAAAACCTGAACAGGACAGGATGTGCCTAAATCACCTCCAGAATACAAATACAGTGCTACAGGGAAAAGGAGGTAACTAAGCAGGGTAAGCAGGATGAGCAGTGTCAGGAAGCCCAGTTCACCCGCCCATGGCCACAGCTAGCCCAACCCAGGGCAACTGTTCGAGCAGCAACAACTGATGGATCAGGGCTTCCACCACCCCTTCGCTGTGGAAAACCCCGTGGACAGAACAGCGCACATCCAATCCATAACCCAGGTGCGACCCGTGACATCGCCATCCCCGAAGCGGCGCCTCCCCTGCGCCCAGCGCGCACTCAGGAAGCCGGGAGCGACTGAGCCTCCCGGTGCGCGGTCACACCGGCCGGCGGCTGCGCACCGGCCCGCCCCGGGGCTGGACCGGCAGCTCCGGCCCGCGAGGGACGCCCAGAGAGCTGCCGGGAGGTGTAGTCCCGGTTCCCACAAGCGGGGCGGAGCCGTCCGGCGGCCGTGTTGCGCCCGGGGCAGTGAGCGGATAGCTTGAGACCGGGGACCCTACTCGGCAAAGTACTTGCAAAAGATAAGACTGTTTTACCGATTCTTTTTTTAGTCCTCAAAAAATGTATTGCTCTGTACAGTCTGACAACAAACCGAACCAAACCGAGCCCCCTCAGCTAGGCCGTGTCGACAAACCCCAGCGTTAGTTGGGAGGAAGGAAGGAAGGAGCCAGCGCACAAGTCTCACAATTCTTCTGGATTTGACTGGTTTAGAAACACCTGCGACGCTGATTTCCAAGCAGGGCTCTTCATAGCCCCTTTTGTTAAGGGAAAGAACATGTCAGATCTTTTCCAACAGAGGGAGCACTGGGACAGCTGTGGCCATTGCGCGGTCAACCTGGGTTGCTTTATCTTTGCGCTGGAAGGCCTGGATGTCCATACAGCTATTCTCACCTTGCGTCCTTTGGGGAAGAAATATCAACACTGTCAGGATTGGGGTGTAATTTGGTCATCAGAAAGCACAGATTTAAAACTTGGAAACCATTCTGGACAAAACCCCCAACATACCAGAACAAAACCCCTCTTTCTTGCCCTCAGTGACAATCTCTAAAGTTAGAATTTGGAAGGCCTTGTGAATCAAGCAAAGCAGTCTGCAGACCTTCCGTAGGAAGTGACTTGTGATCACTGTGAATTGGAACGGGAATTGTTTCATACATGCCACAAGGACATGTTTCAGATCAACATTTTTTACCCTCAATCTAGGCTGTTTGGCAACATGTGTAAAATTTGTATTAGAGTCGGTGACCATAGCAATATCAAAATTACTGCAAGTTTTGTATTTATCAAATTGGCAGTGTAACCTGATAAACAATCACCTGTTTTTACTCAACAGAGAGAGGAGAATAGCTTGCTTCCTGGTGTGCATGCCAAAAGTGCAAATAACACATTTCCTCCATTTTGAGGAAGTATTTTTAGCAAGCTTTGCAAAACTTAATTTTGTGATTCCAGTTATTCCAGCAGCAACAAAAAGTGTGGGCAAGAAAGACAGGAGCAGCAGATTGGACCTGGTAAGAATCTGGTTTAGATGCTGATGTGAAAACCAGAGATTGTCAAGGTCAAGATCTGCAAAAGCTGAGGACTGTGTCAATTCAAAGCTGTAATAACTTAATTATTCACGCCGTGACTCAGGCTAAAAGCTGGAAAAATTTGAGAAATGGATAGTGTCCAAATGACAAGGTCGTTTGTCAAAAACATGATGGCAGGGGTGACAGTGAGGAATCCATAAAATCCATACTGCTGCCTGGAGTCCAGAATGAAGAGTGAGTTCAATACTTGCTTAAGTTGCTGCTCACATTTGCTGTGTCCCAGAGTGTTTCAGATCTTAGCCAGTTGACACAGTCTCCAATCCAGCACAGCAAATTCATCAGATGAGATTTCTTGCACGTCTGAAAGTAAGCATAGGTATAAGTACCTTACTAGAGTGGAACTTTATCTCTGCTATGCCTCAAGCTTTTCTGAAGGCTAAGATTCACAGCCCTCAACATAGTACTGTTAAGTAATCAGGAAGCTTTTCTTGGGGGATCTTCCCCCAAATCTGGGGGAAGACAGTGTTGCCCTGATGCTTGATAACTGAAGACTTGCTGGAAATTCTGGTATTACCTAAGAAGTCGAGAGACTATGCCTGGCTCTTGAACACTGACAATGAGTGTCCCTGCTTTGAAGCCACCTTCCTCACAAGAGAAGATTTGTAACAGACTGGGAGGAGCAAAAGGAAACTACTACTGCAAAACTTTCATCATCTAGGAAATTAAACTGCCCCAACTTATACTTTAGAGCTTTTCTTGAGCCTCAAAAAAGAGTTGAACCTTCCTAGAAAATTTCTCAGTCATTCTGAAGATTTTGTACTCATTCAAATTTGTCCTGGCTTTATTAATAAGTTATGTCTCATTTTATTGGTGAACTTCTTTGGTAATTACTGAAGAGAAAAATCAAAGTAGGAGCTTTAAAATCTTCAGATGCTGTCTTCTTTCAACAGACTTTGAAGATCATGTGTTTACATATTCATATGAATATATATTTATATATTTAGTGAGGACTGAGGCTAATTTTTCAGTTTTGGTACCGAGTTTTTTACTGCTGTGATTAGCAATCCACCATCCTGCTTAGTAAGCCCTAGAACTATTTATGTCAGCTAAATCACACCATCAGAGCAATGCAATATCAGGAAGAATTAACAGTGAATAAAACATAGTATATAAGCTAAGGAAGTATTATTGCAATAATCTTACCTGTGCTTTAAGTAGGTAGAATTAGGTGTATCTGCATCAGTGCAACTGAGGGAGCACATGATGCAACACTGCAGCCATCATGGATGGTTTTACAGTAGAACTTTAGCTTTTAAAGCCTGCCTAATCTAATCCTAACTACCTAGAAGTGACCTTCAAAACCTGTTTTGAGTGCTCCCCCAGCTCTGGGGTAGCCTTTTTCCCTGCAGAGCTGCCTTTGAATATGAAACACTCCTTATGGCTTCTTCATTATGAAGGTTTGACAGTGCCTGCTCTTGTGGTTCAACCTGTGCTGCAGCATCCTTGTGATATTCCTGAATCATTGACTGGAAAAGCAGAGTGAGCACATGCCTGAGACCCAACATGAGGGCTCTGCTTAAACTACACAATAGTTTGGTGATGGCAGACTCAATTCTGATGTAAACCAGATTTTATTGCCTTGTCTGCTGTAGGGAGTTTGATTTTATGACTCATATTTAGTGGGCCAGCCCTCTTTCATCATTAAGCAATAGCCTTTCCATTCTGTCTCTCACACCTTTCACAGAAGGACCAGAGAGTGCTAAGCCAAATACTTGCTGTTGCTTGCACTGTTAGAATGGATTGATAAAATCTTTCTCTCTGAAAAATAAGCAGGGTGTCATGTGAGGAATTCCTCTGGGTTTCTGTAAGACAGAAATAAATTCAGTAGTGTGCAACTCCAGTGGGATATTTTGGTAAGGATTTAGAGTACATTCCTGCCTTCAGCATTTCCTGTGAATGCCACACTAAAAAAACACACTTCAAAATGTGTGTGAGTGCCTTCCGGAAGCTGGTCATTAAAATGCAATTGTCTAATGAGCACCCATGTCATTGCTGTGCATTTATAAGGAGCTGGTTGTAAACACTAAGTGGTTCAACTAAGAAATCAGCTTCCTGTAGATTAACTGTGATGGTGATGTATGTAATATGGAAATAGAGCTAATCAGAGATGCCAGCCCTATACCCATGGGACAGGCAGGAAATGAGTACAGCTGAGAACATTGCAGACTCACTTTCTTATTTTGACCTTTCAAAGACAAAATAAATGAATTTAGTTTAGCACAGATGTACAGATTTTCCACATCAGAAGTTCTGCTGAAACTACAAAGATTCCTAAGCCTGCAGCAAGCTTGAGTTTTCATCACAGGTGCCTCGACAAAACTGGTTTGAGATTCCTGCCTGACAGGACCTACAGACCCTGAATGAGAAGTGTTACATTCTTCTTGTCAGTGATCCACATCTGAAGCAATGCAATTTAGTTTCCTTCCTTTTAAACAGAAACAGCAGAAGAGGGTTTTGTAGTTAGAACTATGTTTAGGCATTACAATACTTCTCTTCCACTACCTCTGAAGTATTCCACATGCCAAGTTCCTCTATGAATCATTTAAATGCATCACTGAATTAGGCTGCAAACTCCTCTATTTGAGATTTACAATGAAACTTTTCCTTTTGGTAGTCCTTCATGGAGCAAAAGTGGGGTTTTTCGGGGTTTTTTTTTTTGTTTTTTAATCTGAAGATAAACAAAACAAACATATGTTGGATTTTATGATTAAATTGTAGGTCCAATTGTGGTTCCCAATAAGGAATAAACAGCGTAAATATTGAGGGAGTGATAAATTGCTAGGAAGTTACTGAAGAATGGTAACAACTAAATTCATTGAAAACATGTAAATTAAATTTTCAACTCTTCAGGTCCTTTACAGGAAAGAGAAATGTGGAAATGCAGCTTTTCAGCCCATGCCCTTCAGGAAAGTTTCTTTCCATGCTTATTCTTCACAGCACGGTAGAGGCTGTGTTGCTTTTTTTCCTTCCTGCAAAGGTTGATATTGCTTCCCTTCAGCAGAAACTAAAAGTAACATGACCCCACAAAATTCATATTGGTAAAACTGGATTTGAATAAGAACTTTGGTGGAACTTGGTTGTGGAGGAGGCCGGGCTAGAACATGAGCATGGACATTACACTTACCTGGCAAGTAACAAAAATTGCTTGGAGAGAGATGTTGCTGGATTGCCATCAAAGAATTTCTCATTGTGCTCTAGTTCTTTGTGCTGAGCTGAACCCCTCAGTCAGGGCTTCACGTCAGTTGAACTGACAGTCTGAATCTTTCAGTGCTAAACTTTAAAAAAGAAATTACGTATTCAGTGCATAATACTACTTCCTTATTGCTAATGGTATCAGTCAGTATTTCTTTCACAGAGGGCAGCTATTGGGTCTACACAAGTCAAGAATGACTTGATCGTCAGCTTTATAGGACCTTATGAAACACTACAGGAGCCAGACACTTTCACTTTTCACAAACAGTCCCAAAGAGATCAGGACATCACCTCAATGAACTTTATGATCTATCTCTCCTGCACTTCATGATCAGTTCAATTTTGGTTTTTTGTCACATGAAGACTGTTTTGAAAACACATTTTCTATTCATCTATGAAAGCTCTAGAAGAAATACATTTATTCTTGTTTACAAGTAAAAAATCATTAAGTCAATATTGCTCTAGCTTTGCAGAGACGATCTTGATTTGAGGACTTAAAAATCTCCCAAAAGATTTGTGAATACATTTCAGTAGTTAGAGAAGTGGTTGGGAATCAGAACATTTAGTTCTCATTCCAAATTTCTTTAGAGCTTCCTAGGTCTCTAGTCATGTCATCAGCATAATATTTTGGGTCTGTTTTTTCTAGCTTAAAATAACATCCATATTTCTATATCGTCATCTTGCAGTGTGCGAAACAGCCCAGAAGCATTTACAGGGTCATTAATACTGTTGCTATAACTACTGTAGCCTGCGGTGCAAAACAGAAATACTGATTAGCACCAGCACCATTGCTGAAAAAAGACAGACTGACTGTGATGCAATTTGGCTACTTCAGGGCTTGGATTAAATATTAGTTTTCTATTAATGGGTCAGGAGAAGTAGAATATAGACAAAAGAAAGATTGTAATAATTCAAATTTCTGAATGAACTCTCAAGAGATGCACAGCACACTGCTGCATTTGGGACTGATGCTATTATCACAATATAGTGCAGTAATATTTCAAGCATCTATGACATAACACCCATTGCTTTAGAATCATTTAAGAGTGGGCTGGACAAAGCATTCATGCATATGCTGAGGAGACGCCATCATTGGTGGGTGCTGAAAGAAGTGACATAACAGGTCATTTCCATCTGTAAGTTACATGGTGCAGTGGCAAGGCCACAATAACTCACTTCTGAGTGATCTTCCATACTCCACATCTTTCTTAAATCAGCTTATATGAAATACTGAGGCTACTATTAGCAACATTTTTCAGAAACTGAAATCACCATGCTCATGCTGAAAGCACAAATTGTGGAGAGGCTGAAACTGGCACAGCTGGACCACCTGATACCCATCCCAACCCAGCAGTGAAGCCCCTCTTCCCGCTCTCTGCCCTCCGTCTTACATCCTGGGCATGACATGCTGTGGTATGGAATACCCCTTTGGTCAGTTTGGGTCAGGTGTCCTGTCTCTGCTTCCTTCCGGCTTCCCCTCCTCCCTGGCAGAACATGAGACTCAGAAAGTCCTTGGTCAGACCAAAACATTCTAAGCAGTAACCAAAACATTGGTGTTATCAGCACTGTTCCCAGGCCGAAAGTCAAAACCACAGCACTGCACCAGCTACCGAGGAGAAAAATGACTGCTACTGCTGAACCCAGGACAACCAGATAATAAAATTATGGTAGATGTAAACAGACAGTATTATATACACATAATGGGAGGAGAAAAAGCTCACATGAATACCACTGTTGCAGAAAAGCAAAATAAAATCATGCATTCTATATACTTATTCGTAAAAGGCAGAATATATTATTATAGACAGCTGTGGTTAAAACCAGTTTAAAAGAAGAAGGATGTGATATATGTCCACTCTGAAACTGAAATTGAATATTAAAACCATAACTCGACTTCTTAAAGATCCTTGGGTTAGAAAATGTGGTTTTGCACTGAGTATTTCCCACTTCATCTGATTTTAAAATTTGTATCACATATATAATGCATGTGAGTTTTCTTTCATTTTTTTCTCTCTTCAAAAATTTACAGTAGAGAACATCTCTTTCAGGAATCTGTAGTCCCAGCAGGGTTTTTTTTCTTTAATTCTTTTGAATATTAATACCTTGTGTCCTTCTCATCTCTGGAAGCCACAAGAAAAAGGCCATGATGGGACAGTCACCTGAACTTACCCACATCGCAGCAGTTGTCAGAACTGAGCAAAACCAACACAAATTGTACTTAAGAAACTTGAATGACACCAAGCTTGTATGTGAAGAGGTAATTTGTGCTGATCAGGCTAAAAAATTAATATGTTTTTACATTATGCAAACTGAAATGAGAAATTTTTTATTATTTGCTGTCAAAACAAACAAATAAAATCCCTTTTTCTTTTTTTTCTGAACTAAAGACTTTTTATCTTGTCTGGGAGATTGTAAATGAAAATAAAGCCACAGATAGAAAAAAGAGGAGTTTTAAGTGGAGAAACTTGAAATTAGAGTAGGTGCCCATAATTTCTGAGAAATGGGGCAAAAAATAAAATCTCTGCTTACAAAATATCTGCTCAACTGCGGGTTCATCTGGCTTTTGCCAGGAGACTGAGAAACCCTGAGTTTCAATTTCACATGCTGCTGATAGAACTGATTTTATGTCTGGCATATGGCACTGCTGGAGGCTGTAGAGGGCAATTTAAGGTCAGTTAGAAGTTCTTCTAAGAGCTTAAGGTAATGTTAATGTGTTGGTGGCAACCTAAGTCTAGTAAAATACCAGCTTCCACAAGCAGAAACCCAGGAGGTGCTCCCTGCTGATAGCTGTGTTTGTCTGGATAGCCATTTTTCAAAGTTGCAATCTCACTTCCCTAAATGATGAGTGTAAAACCAGAACCCTACTTAAAATCCTGTGTACATGCAGCTGCAGCGACAGTGAAGGCGAAGAGCCTCCTTCTTCCTACTACCTGCTCTGGAAACTGCTCAACGGCCAATTGGGGGCAACCAGTACAGCATGTGAGAGCCCTCCTGAGAACATCAGTCACGCCAGATGTACCTGCTGTAAGGAAGTAAAAGAAACATTTTCTGAAACTGGGAAGCCTTTTCAGGGAAAGATGGAGAATTCGCTTCTTTTATTCCCCCAACTAAACATTTCTGCTTCGAAGGACAAATCCTATTACAAAGTCGTGAAATCAACCATTAAGGAAGAGCCACATAAAGCAAGCAAGCCTGGGTAAGTTTTAAGGGCATGCTGATGCTGAGTGTTCTGTTTCCATAGAGGATTCGAACATAGCTTGTGGGTATGAATTGAGGGCACAGATATGTTTTTTTACGTATTCATGAAAACTCAAGAACTGCAATCTTTGAAATAATATACACAAAATACTCCTCACAGAAATATATATATATATATTTTTTTTTTTTTGTAAGAACAAGGAACAAATAAACTGAGAAAATAGGAAAAAGAGGTTTCACCGCGGTCTGAGAAATGCTTCTTTAAAGCCTGAATATGATCTGGTAAAGTTTCTTTTTAAAAACTTAAAATGACAGGAAGCAATACTTCCTTTTTCTTTGCGAAACTTTAAAAGCTGAACAGCTGAGCCAGCTGTTTATGTTCTCTAATGTGAAATTTCACTCCTTCATTTCAAAATCAAGATAGTGAAAATGAAAAGAGTTCTATTTCTCTTTGCCAGTGCTTCCTATGTAAATCTGTACTAAGCTATAAAGAAAAAAATATCACTAATGCGAATAACATAAGTAGAAGTAACATCAACATTACTGTAAGTAAATATGCATGGATCTATGATGCAGAAAGAGATATTAGTCAAAGGAAATGTTTGAGGGGAAAGCTCTGTAATTTTCAACAAAGTTGCTTGAAAAGCCATCCTAATTCTGTTGTAGAGCTAAGCAGAAGAGAAATAGGCTGAGCCTTCTCCTGCAGAAACCTGAATTTCATGAAGGTAATCATCTTGCTAAACCTGAAAACTCAACAAAAGCAGCAAAGTAAGTGTTATAAAAGATTGAGTAGATGGGGATTCCTTTCCAAAAGTGCCTGTGTGAGTCAGAACGTTTCCTGCATCTGTGTGTGTGTGTGTGTGTGTGTGTGTGTGTGTGTGTGTGTGTGTGTGTGTGTGTGTGTTTTCAGACTTGGCAGAGATAAGGCTTTAAAGGTCTATTTAATTTTAAAGCTAGAAGTCTAACTCAAGCATGCAAACACTATAGAATTACCTGGTATGCACCAAGGTAGCTCACCACAAGTGTTTTTACACCACTAAGTGTAGACTTGTCCCCATACCCTTGCAGATATGTTTAAACCTTTCCTTGTGCCAACAGCGTTTTTATTAGTCCACTGACTACATGGCGCAAGCAGCAACTCAGAAATGTAACTGACAAATTACTGCTTACAGGGGAATCGTACAGCTACTTGGAAAGCAGGTTTCCCATAGAATTCTGTGATGTACAAATGCCAGATAAAAGTCAAATATTGAATGCATAGTTCCTCAATAATTCCAGTAATTGGAACACTTTTGTCTCCAAAATTCAGATACTGAAGTTTAAACACTGTTGTAATATTGTCCCTATTATACTATTTCTTATAAAGATGCAGGATAAAATCTTGGTTTTGTTGGATTCAACAAGAGTTTAGTTTCTGACTTCAATGGGGTACCAGGATCTCACTGGTATATAAGAATTGCATTTGTAGGTCATGACTGCAAAGAAGGAATTTGTGAAGTACTGCAACTCCATGGCCTAAACAAATTTGCTGCCCCTTTCTTTCCATTGCAGATCACTTCAGAGTATTTCAATGCTTTCCATGCTCTTTTATCTTTAGAACTTGGTGAACCTTGTTTAAGTAGTTACTATCTTTGGGACCAAGATGCCTCTTTGACCAGAACAAGGGCTTCTACAAGCCCTTACTAATTGTGAACATATGGTAGAAATGGTATAGAGACCCAAATACTGTTTCTAGATCCCATGAAAAAGTGATCAAGAATATTTGCACTTATGCATCAGGGTAATTAGCCATTGTTTGTTGCTTGTATGTCCAAATATAATGCCCATCCAAATGATAAGGTGTACTTAGAATCTGGAAGACTTTGCAGTCCACACCTGTGGGGCATTTCATTACTTTATATTTTTCCCTCTCTCTCCTTGTTTTCCTGCTGGCAGAAGCCTTAATTCAATGGTTTTACGGTTCACTCAGGAATACAAGACACTACAATGACAAAGGTAAAAGTGCTGAGAACACCCTTTTTCCATTTCTCTGTTCCATACATGTAAAACCATGTAAGATTACATCTAATCTTACATCCAGGAAGCACAGCCTCCATGCCACTTGTATGCAGGCAGTGGTAGGTGTCTGATTACCCCAGGTATCTCAAAATACATGGCCATCAGTGCATTCTTATAACCTGTGAAAAGGCACTTTTAGAGCCAGATATTATAGCAATAAATAATTCTCTGAAGATTTTCCCCCTTTTTACAGACTATCACTTCCTTCTGGGCTAATTGCCTTTTACCATGTTATTCTCAGTTGGGTGCCTGGCTAACAAGGATTCAGCCCTTCTTGTGGTTTAGAAGAGAAACTGGTAGATGTTTCTTTACATATGGTTTAGAGAGGGGTAATTTTTTTTAAAATGAAAATAAAAGATAATTACTCTTTTCTGAATAATAAAATGAGATGATAGTTTTGAGATTTATTACTTACATAATTTACAGAGTTTTTATACTTTCCATTCTTCACACAGAGATACTGACTAACACAAGTATCAAAAATATTCATGAAACACTGTAGTTGGCCAGTGTGGTGACTGTGGAAATGTCTTTGACCTGTTAATTAGCTTTTTCTCATCTTTAGAAAGTGACAAAGCTGAACAAATCTTGGTTTCCATCTATTCCATCAACTCATTGCTGCACCGAAGTGTTGGGAATCTATGGTACTATTGGATTGATGCAGCTTTTGAAGGAAAACCAGAAATCCACACCAAGTTTCCAAACCCAGCAAAGAACTTCTCTCATTCCTTGCAGTTGCAGATGACATAGGTTGTCTGAAGTCATCAGGGTTTTTCTTTCACTGTGAACAAATTAACTCCTGTAAATATACGAACCCACTGTTCCCAGACTTACAAGTCCACAGCTCAGAAAACTGCACTTCTTGTGCTTTCATAGGTAAATACATCTGTAAGAGAGTGAGCTCTTGTTTTCTCTGACTCCAGAATCCCCCTACTTTACTGGTCTACACTCATTTCTTCAATTTCAGTTCTCCAGCATTTGTACCTCTGAAGAACTGTTTGTTTCTCTCTAATTAAATATTTCATTCCTATAAGCAGTGACTAAGACACATGCGTCACCTATTAAATTAATAAAAAGTACTCCTTTTAGTTTTGTGCAAGACCATTGAATCATAGAATAGTTAGGGTTGGAAAGGACCTTTATCCAGTCTAAACTTCCCCTGTCTGAGTTTGAACCCGTTACCCCTTGTCTTATCACTGCAGTCCCTAATGAAGAGTCCCTCCCCAGCATCCCTATAGGCCCCCTTCAGACACTGGAAGGCTGCTATGAGGTCTCC
>JAOEHY010005298.1:0-27982 GCA_025447955.1 Psilopsiagon aurifrons | reverse complement strand
GGTGAAACATTGGCACGGGCGGCCCGGGGAGGTGGTGGATGCGCCGTCGCCGGAGGGGTTCGTGCTGAGGGTGGAGGCGGCTCTGGGCAGCCTGGTGTAGTGGAGGATGTCCCTGCTCGTTGCAGGGGGGTGGACTGGATGGGCTTTGAAGGCCGCTGGCCACAAAACTGTTCGATCTTTCTCTGCTTCCATGATCTATGGTCCCTGCTGCGGGGATCAGGCCCTGCGATGGGGCCACAGCGCCAGCCTCGTCCCGTTGGGATGGGAGACACGGGCGAGTGTCAGAGCTAGCGAGTTAAAAGGATAAACCTCGGTACGGGACGCGGTTTTCCTGTTGAATTTGCTGTTCCTGTAACTCGTGTCGCGCTAGGCTGGCGTGTGTTTGTTGGCTTGTTGTCATGGCTTGCGTTAGAGGGAACGCTGGAGGCTCGGCTCCGGTTGTGTTGGTTTGGGGTGTTTGATTGTTTGGTTATGTGGGTTTTGTTGTTTGGTTTGGTTCTGTTGTTATTGGTTTGGAGCGGTTTTTTGCTTTTTAACTAAAACTGACCTTTGTGGATTTGCTGATTTTCGGGGGTAACAGCGCCTCAGGTCCATAGAGACCCCCAGGGCACAAGTAAATGAGCTGTGGGTCTGTAGGGCAGAGGCACTGCGGGTATGTACACGAAGCTGCTACGGATTAAGTGCTTAATTCTCCTGTCCTGGTGTAGCAGCGGGGCTCTGGTGTCCCTCTGCGTTGTACTCACAAATCAGCAGAGACAGCAGCCTCTAACCAGGATCATTATTGAGCTGAAGTGAGGGGTGTTTTGTTTTGGCTTTTTAAGACCATTAAACTGAAGTCTCTTCTTTGCACAAGGAAATAAACACAAAGTGTATTTGCCTTTGGTAGCATTCCCGTTGTGTATTACCCCAAATAGCCTATGTACACATCACCGGAATCTGTCACCCCTGGACTCTCAAGGAACTGCTGCTGCAGTCTGCGGTTGTGTTGTTTATTAACGTGTGCTGACACAGAATGTATTCTTCTTTTACAAGATTGAAAAGGCTAAACCTATAAAATGTGGAACTTTTGGTGCTACATCTCTGCAGCAACGATACTTAGCTACGGGAGATTTTGCTGGAAACCTTAACATATGGTAAGCACAGATATTCTCTGGAAGCTTTTCCATTTCATGTTGTACGTGTCTGTTTGAACCGATGTTTCTGTGTGTGGCTTTTATGTACGATGCTCTCTGTGCTCTGTGTGATTGAGATCCTGAGCTTTGCTGGCTGCTGTGTTTGAACGATGCCTGTTCTGCAAATCAACATGAATTCTGCACAGTGGTTTAATTCAGGCTGTTCCATTGGCGTCTTCTGTGTGCAGCGGCAAACACCTCTTAAAGTTCTGCTTGGTCCTTTTCTGAAAAGAGGCTTTGAATGGATGCATGAGTACCAATTAAGGTAGCCTATAGAACAACCTAACCTGCGTAATAACCTAAATTTGATGTCTACATTAAATACAGATTTTTAATTTTGAATCTTCAAACTTTTTTTTCAGGTCCTTGAATTATTTGTATATTTTATTTGATAATCAATTTACCTGCACAGATTTAAGTTATAGGGTCAAAAAGGGGTTGTTCTTTATATTGTTATTTTATTGATAATAATAGTAATAACATCTTTCACTTGACAAGGAACTGTTGGTTCTGTTTTGTTGGACTAGCAGCATGGATTAGTCACTAGCTGAAATTTAGAATTAAATTCGTAAGGATTCTCAAAGGATGGGAATCGTTGGCAAAGAACCGTGAAGCCCCCAGTTGGATGCAACTTGCGTTTGAAGAGCAGGAGTTAGAGCTAGGTGGGGATCAGTGAACAAAGTAATTTTATATACTTCCTGAGAGTACAGCTAATTGGAGTGGTTTGGTCTGTGGCATGATTCATTTAAAGCCCAGGGTAAAAACTGGTTCTTGCTGCGGGGAATCCCACAACTGCTTTTACAAACCGAGCAAAGACATTTGGACCAGTCTAAAGCAGTAGCCAAAGAAGGAATCAGAGACTCATGGTTCTTAATGGTGATACCCATATTTTGTTACCACTGTTAATCTGAATTTATGTAATTTGTGCTCAATTTCCTCTCATTCTTATACAGATCCCAAGTGTCAAGGTACATGCTGTATTATCTGTTCTTTTTCTTTCTTGCCTAGGAATTTAGAAGCTCCTGAAATACCAGTGTATTCTGTGAAAGGTCATAAGGAAATCATAAACAGTATAGATGGTGTAGGTGGCTTAGGAATTGGGGAAGGTGCACCAGAACTTGTCACTGGCAGTCGAGATGGTGAGTTAGTGAACTCTGAAAGTCTTTTCAGTTGGTCTGAGAGCTCCGATGGCAGGGCACAGTCTGCCATCTGAACTAGTTACAAACCTGTTGCAACTAGTTCCTAGCTCTTCCTATGCTGTCCTATGAATCTTGCTTGGGACAAATTTCCTCTTAATTCTTTTAGAAGCTGCAGATAAGCAAAAGAAACAGTTGTCACTGAGACAGGAAGAATACAATGTAGAATAAATGCAGAATGATTGCTAGAGAAAATGCATCCTGAACAAACACTTTTGCTTTATTATTTTGTTTGTTGGTTTTGGGTTTTGGTTGGTTGGGTTTTTTGTATCCACTAAAAGCAGTCAGGCTTGCTTTCTGGAGGGAGATGCCCCTGTGTTTTGAGTGATCAGGCTCAAAAGCGAAGGCCTGGGAAGATGAAATCAATGTGTCAGTGTATCCATAACACAAAATCCATTCTCCTTCTTTCCCAGGAACTGTGAAGGTGTGGGACCCAAGACAGAAAGATATACCTGTTGCTAATATGGAACCTGTGCAGGGGGAGAGCAAAAGAGACTGCTGGTCCGTAGCATTTGGTAATGTATCACACTATAACCATTCCTTCCTCTAAGATGACTTGCTTTGATGATTATCAGAGCATTTCAGGGTGCTATGGAATAGCTCTTTTTTTGTATGGGCATGTTGCGTTATGTAGCACTTTTTGCTTTCCAACTTTGTCAAATCTATGTATTTTTAATTTTTTTTTACTTTTCCCCAAAAGAAGATGATTTTGTGATATTTGAGTTTTGGATTCTTTCTCCTATCACCTTTGGTCATAGTTTGTGGTTGGACTTGATGATCTTGAAGGTCTTTTCCAACCCAACTGGTTCTGCGATTTCACTGACAAGCTGTGCAAGCTTTATTTCTGTGCCTAGGCATGTCAAAACAGTATCTCCACTGCAGTAGGCGAGGACCTTCCGGTGGTGGGAGAATGACAACAATCAATATGATCATAAGTCAAAGCTCGTTTATTTCATCTGAGGTTCCAGTTATATATTCTATGACTTAATTATGCCTACTAGTCAATACATGATTAGTTACAGCTCAGAGGTTACATTTGCATCCCACTCCCCCCTTTTGGTTTTCTTCTTCATTTTTCTTCCAGGTTTTGTTTCTTCGTTACTTTCCCAGACCGCCAAGGGCACAGTGTCCTTGCTGTTTCCCCCTTGTCAGCATGTTTTACACTCTGGTATGTTGGGCCTCTTCCATCCATTGGCCTATGGTTTTATTGTGTCCATTTTCTATCAACCACTCCCCAACAATTACCCCTTTTTCTTTCTGAATAAGTAAGACTTGGTTAGTTATTTTTGTTACGCTAGACATGATACACCTATAGGCTATACCGACTATTAAAAGAATTAATAGTAAAATGCCAATGAATTCGAACCCCTTCCTTTATTAGTCCCAATGGCCATTCAGGTAGTCCCCCAAACAGTGATTTCAACCAGCCGTCAAAAGGTCCTGAGCTTTCTCTCAAGGCATGTAAACCCTCTTTCAGTTGTGTTAGTTTTTTGTGGATAGATTCTAAATGATCTGATAAGTTCATGCAACACATACCTTCAAACTCTTCACAACTGTGACCATGGGCCAGCAACAAAAAATCAATAGCAGCGCAATTCTGAAGCACTGTATGGCGCACACTAACCACACTGGCGGACAGTTGGTCTAAAACCTGTGACGTTATGTTAAGCTCCTTTTTGGCCCAGCAGGCTAACTTTTTCAGCGTTGCCAATGCTTTTGCAGAAGTGACCCCGGGAACGATTAGTGAAGCAAAAGATGTTTGGCCTCTAGACCAAAAGTATGGTTGTCCCACTTCGGTGCAATCTAATTCATGGATGTCCCTTTTTTGTCTTGACCCTGCCTCTGTTAGGGGCGGAAAACTGGGATGGAACAGACTTAATTGGCCAAGAAAACAGGGCCCTAACCTGGATACTCATTCCCCTGTTTGCTAGTGTGACCAGTTTGGTGGGTCGCTGTCCCACTGACATACTAAACAACGCCATTCCCCCTGTACTGCCAAATCCTTGATCTCTTCTGACCCTATCAGTCCCCTGCCATACCTGTGGCAACAATATTATCTGAGCGATTTTACTTCCCTTTGGGATGTTTATTGGGGGTGGTCTGTTTTCGTCATGATTTTGATTATGCCCATATAGTCTGCATCTGTTACCCCAGGCAGGACTGTCAGTCCCCTCATGGTAGCACTAGATCGACCAATTAATAGTCCCCCCATTGCTTTTCCATTTATGATGATGGGTCCTACAACTTCTGTTTCTATAGCTACTGGTCTGGTGTCTACCAATGTTATCTCTACTGCTGTTGCCAGGTCCAGTCCCAGGCTCCCTGCGGTGGCTGGTTTCCACTGTGGGTGACTGGAGCGGCTATCTTTGTCATCGTACGGCTGCCCCGCGCACTGGTCTTCCCGTTTCCCTGCCAACGGGTTCCAGTGGCATGACTGCTACTCCGGCATTTGTCACACCACACTTGACTCCTACATTCTCTCCTAAGATGACCTTCTTTTCCACATCTAAAGCATTTTCTCAGTCTTCCTTTATCTTTTCCTCTCTCAGCTAGTGGTGGGTCTCGGAGGGGCTGTAATGCTGACACGGCACAAGCCTGGGCTGATGCCACCATCCCTAACGCCTCTTTCAGGGCATCAACAAGAAAGGCTTGCTCTCCCGACATTCTTTCTAACATATCCTCTCTGGTTGCCCCAGGAGGCATTTGATAAAGGACCCGTTTTGTAACGGCATTCGAACTTTCCATCGCACACTGTTTTACAAATATACCCTTACTCCATTCAGGGACTTCTGCCCGCTGGAGTGCTGCAAACGGTCCACAAATCTTCCAAATGACTCCTGCGCCCCCTGTTTTATACTCATATAAGATGGTAACCCCCCTTCTGGCTTGATTTGATTCAATGCTATCTGAGCCATCCTCATGGATTCCCCTAGGACCTCTGGTCTGGTCTGCATTTGCATTTCTATCGCGGCAAATTGACCTTCCCCCACCAACTGCTCAACGGTGACCGCTGCCAATGGGTCTCCTTGTTGTCGAGGGGTCGCGGCAGACAGCTCTGCCTGCCTTCTCCAGTGAGCCGTAAATAACATTAACTGTGATTGAGGCAAGATCAGTCTCATAACTGTTCCAATATCGCTTGGACATAATAACCCTCCAGACCACATATATTGCAACATTTGTTTGGTAGGCTCCCCATGCAGCCCATTCTCATTAACCATAGCCCTTAGCTGCAATAACATTTTCCACTCAAATGGCGACCACGTTGCCTCCTGATTCCTCCCTTGGTTATGGGTATATATAACGGGATAGGCGCCTTCGGCGTCCATCCTTCCCGTAATTTCCATTGCTGTCCTTCGCTGGCAGCCTGGTCAGCGACTCTCCTCCACTCAATACGCTGCAACCTTCTTCTTCGGTAACTGCTCTCACGCTCCCCCGTACTTGGCAGCGATGGTACGGTTGGGCTCGACCACTCTGGAGCAGTCGATGACGGCGGCTCAGGGCGGGACCAATTGGGAGGCAAAGGCAACGACGGAGCACGAGACGACGGCGGCGGTGGAAACTCCTCTCCTCCCCCCGAGACTTCTCCGGCGGCCATACCTTTCACCGGCACGGGTAGCCCTGTTGGTGGTGGTATCCAGACCTCTCCCAGCTTTCTTGACACTTCCCCTGCCACCATTCTCTCGGCATGGTACTTTTGCAAACAGTTCATAACCTCTCTCCATGGGGCCAACATCTTTTTTGCGGTCCTATTGTCTTGTATCTTATCCTCCCACAGTTTATCTTCCAACTGCCTCCATTCGGCAGTGTCAAAGCAGCCTGCCATTTCCTGAAATAACCCAGTTGATCGTCCTATGGCTATCAATGTCTCCACTTCCTTGGTCCCTACAGTCTTTACTCCCCATTTCTCAAGAAACTTCAAGAGTAAACTTACGGCTACCTCTCGCTCCATCTGGGCCACGTCTCGCAGGTAGCTCCCTACGGTTCCATGCACTGGGCGTCCCCTGGTGCAGGCTCCTCTGCCCTACAGCTGTGGTGGGCTGCAGTCCGTCGGCACCACTCCTACGTCTCTCCCGCCCCTTCATTCGTCTCTTTGGGTCCCTGTTCGGGTGCCACTTGCGGTAGGCGAGGACCTTCCGGTGGTGGGAGAATGACAACAATCAATATGATCATAAGTCAAAGCTCGTTTATTTCATCTGAGGTTCCAGTTATATATTCTATGACTTAATTATGCCTACTAGTCAATACATGATTAGTTACAGCTCAGAGGTTACATTTGCATCCCACTCCCCCCTTTTGGTTTTCTTCTTCATTTTTCTTCCAGGTTTTGTTTCTTCGTTACTTTCCCAGACCGCCAAGGGCACAGTGTCCTTGCTGTTTCCCCCTTGTCAGCATGTTTTACACTCTGGTATGTTGGGCCTCTTCTATCCATTGGCCTATGGTTTTATTGTGTCCATTTTCTATCAACCACTCCCCAACACCTCCACCTGCATGGTCCTGAAGGAGTGTAAATGTTGCAGTTCACAGGGAACCAGTCGCTGTTGCACTGTAGTTCCAATTATCAAACATTAAAGCATTAATTTAAGAGAAGATCTATAAAGCTAAGAGCTAATTGAAGACAATAGTGATACTTTATCTGTGCTTTGCATTTTTCTTCTGGAGAGACAAGCTGCTTGTGTTCTACACCAGTTGGTGTTTCTGGATTAGTTCTATTTTTGTCTCCAGAGTAAGTTTTACAAACTGCTAAGAAGTGCATGGATTGTAATTACAAAATTGATAGTAAGGACATGACATTCCCTGGCAAGAAGGTACAGCTGTAATGCTCACTGCTCTTGATAGCTTTGTCTTCTGCTTTGATGAATGGAGAAAAAAGTGCCCTCATGTTTTCTTCAACTTATTTCAAGTTACTGAAGCTTGAGCCAAGGCTGGGTTCATCTTGAACTACATGCTTTGGGCTAACTTCTTTCGGACGCTGATAGGTTTCCTTGGTCCTGTCACCTGAGGGTTTTTGCTTGCAGGCTTCTGCATTTGTCTAGTGATGCCTTGGTAACATCCAGGGCTTCTCGACAAGTCTGTGTCTGCACTAATAGCTCATGCTTGAGAGGCTGGCTAAGGAGCTGCTGAAGCACTTTCTGCTCCAGTGCTGTGGTGCTGTCTGGGGAGCGTGGTTTAGAGCAGATAAAGTTTCAAGAAAAGAAGTGTATTTATGTAGGTTTGCAAGTGCAGAACTTTATGTGGTTTAGGCAGTTTCTGGCAAGGGGAGTAAGAATTTTGTCAGTATTTTAAAAGAAACAGACTGCCAGGTTTGAAGCTGTATTTTTCTCTACCCCTCAGGTTTGAAAACCAGACCATTCATTAAATCTTAGTATCCCAATAGTAGTATTTTGCTGGCGTAACTCTAAGTTGAAATAGCAGGTTTAGGAGGTCTGAAATTTACAGATTAAAGAAGGTTCGTGTATGCTGATGAATTCTTTCTCTGTGTCCAGGCAATGCTTACAATCAAGAGGAACGTGTTGTATGCGCTGGATATGACAATGGGGACATTAAATTGTTTGACTTAAAAACCATGTCACTAAGATGGGAGACCAATATTAAGAATGGGGTAAGGAAACTATAAGTATATATTTCATCCCAGGTCCTATGCAGGTTCAGCAAACTGTACCCTCAAATTTTTGGTCTGGGGTATTTTTCAGTGGTTTTGTGTTTTCAGATGATTGTTATTTCCAAATGGCTGATGTTGTCAGTGTAAAAATAACCAATGATTAGTAAATGTTTACAAATAGCAAAACTTACCCCCCCCCCCCCCTTTTTTTTTTTAGCAGTGGCTACATTTCAAGGCTGAATGTATTCTTTTATATTTCCAGGTTTGCAGTGTGGAGTTTGACAGAAAAGATGTAAATATGAACAAGCTGGTGGCCACATCGCTTGAGGGAAAATTTCATGTTTTCGATATGAGAACTCAGCATCCGACCAAAGGTTTTGCTTCTGTTTCAGAGAAGGTATGGGGAGACAGGATTTCTGAGTAAGAGACAAGCATTTTGAATATCTGCTGTTGAAGAACTACAGGTCTAAAACTATTGTCTTTAATAATGCCCCTATAACGGGCACAAACTTTGTGGCAGCATGGTTGGTGTGGCCCCTGGTGCAGCAGTGAAAGGGCTTGTGTGCATCAGCTGCCAGCACTCACCCAGGTTTCCTCCCTTTTATAACCTGATACTTGTGTGTTTCTGGGTTCTGTTGCAGTTGCACCTCAGTGCACGCAGCTCTGCCCTTAATCTGGGAGTCATGTTTATTAGCGGCCATATTAAATTGTGATGAGCATGCAGATTCAAATCTTAAAATATATCCCCCCAAAACATGAGCGCTCTGTGAGCGCTTTTCTTCCTGCAGTCACCAGACCTCATATGAGACACAGAAGACATTTCTTTATTTTTCTTCAGAACCAAGCATTTTTGGATTGGGATATTGAGTGTGAGTGAAAGAGTATATTGGAGAGACTTAGTGGCCTGCAGGCTGTTAAATATGGAGAACTCTTACAACCTTTTTCCTCCATCTGTGACCACCGCATTGATTAGTTTCTTTATAAAACAGGTTGGTTTTTCTTTTTTGTTGTTGAGGTGGGTTTTTTTGTTGTTTTGTTTTGCGAACACAATCTGGTGATAATAAATCTGGAGAAAAGGAGCTTTTCTGGTGAAGTTCTTCTCCAGGAATGCCTAAATTAGAAAAAGCTGAATTTCAACTTAACATCTCTGTTATTTTCCATACCACCATTCAAAGCAGATAAGACGTTGGAAATACTATCATTAGATGACACAAAAGTATTTATTGAATTAGTGTCATGATAATCAAAGTGTGAAAATGGCATTTCTTTTGTTCACTGCATTTAAGCTTTTCCTTTTGGATATTTGCAGACAGATATGCAGTAAGTCAGAGTATGTGGGTTGGTTTTATTTCCCTAAGTGATTTCTGTTGCTATGTGATTTTGCCATGCCCTGGCTAAGATGTAAATTGGAATTGTAGATTGTTTGCACTATTTTCCCTTCCAGTAATGATCTTAAGAGATGTCTGAGAGTGAAATTAACCTTGTGGTGACTGTGTCCCCTAAGACCCTGGCAATCCTGCAGTTCCACAGCAGTTTCCAAAAGACATGCTTACGCAGCCACTTTATTTCTTTCTAACCTTATTCATGTGGCCAGTCCCAAAGAAGCTGAAGTATCAGTGAGTGATGGCCTTGCTAGGGATGCTGCCTTATCCCTGTGGAAGACCAGGGTGTGTTGGAGGCTTGACTTGGCTTCTCCTGTGTGGGAACTGGCCACTCCTGTGGCAGCAGGTCGGGATGCCTGTTCCAGTGTCCATGAGAAGGACAGGTTCTTTTCATACAAGTGATTGCTGTTTAATTGCGTCTGTAAAGTGACTTCTATACAATACTGAATTTTCTTCATTAGGTGCAAAAATCTACCATCTGGCAGGTTCGACACCTACCACAGAACAGAGATATATTTATGACAAGTGGAGGAGCTGGGAGCCTTCATCTCTGGAAATAGTAAGTGATCACTCTCCAGTCTGCAACAGGGGGAATAAGCAACCAGCCATTTAACGTTTTAGGAAAGAATCTTCCTAAAAATGAGGAGTTAGGGTCCTGCTTCCAATCTCAGAATATCTAGTTAAAATTATTGCTTACAAATGCAGTAGAAAGGCTAATTTTAGGGTCAGAACTTGATCTAGAAGTTGAATTTTTGGGTGACATGGTTTAGTGCAAGGTGTCCCTGCCCATGGCAGGGGGGTTGGAACTGGATGATCTTGAAGTCCTTCCCAACCCTTATGATTCTATGATTCTATAATTAATCCCTAAAAGAATGTGACAACTGCACAGGTGAATTTTATCTTTGCCAGTTTTCTTAATATAATCAAGATCTAATTATATCCTTGGTTAACAAGGTGATAAATGGAAGAAAACTGATTTCTTAAAATTCTTTCATGGTACAAGTTATGCCTGAGAGAGCATTGAAAGCCTGGACTTCTAATGATTTTTATGTTTGCATCTTATGTTACATGGCAAAATAATTCAGTCATCCTAAATACAGTGAAATAAGTGTGCTGTTTCAGAGGGATAGCTGAGATAAAATTTTCTTACGTGTGGCAAAAGCCAGTTAAAAAATGAAGGGCTATAGGAAAGAACTGTCAGGATTCAATTCAAATGAGGCTTCCTGCCCCATTTTTAGTTGCAAGGAATACTTACTAAGTATGCAGTGTGGATGTAGCTGGATATGAGCAACCTGGTCTAGTGGAAGGTGTCCCTGCCCATGGCAGGGGGGTTGGAACTGAGCTTTAAGGTCTCTTCCAACCCAAACCATTCTGTGGTTCTGTGATTGTTCATTATTGTTAAGGCATTTATTTGCATTATCTACAGAACAGAGAAAACCTTTCTTTTAAAAATAAAGAGGATAATGATGTGTTTGTATCAGTGAATTCTAAGTGCAAGTTTTTGTTTTCCTTATTGCCAGCGAGTACCCAGCTCAGCGCTCGAAGAAGGATTCTGAAGGAGCCGAGATGGGGGTGGCAGGTTCTGTCAGTCTCTTGCAGAATGTGACTCTGTCAACGCAGCCAATTTCTAGCCTTGACTGGAGCCCTGACAAAAAGGGACTGTGTGTTTGTGGTGCCTTTGACCAAACTCTGAGGGTGCTGATAGTTACAAAGCTTAACAAAGTTTGACAGGAAAACTTGAGTTCCTGATGAGAAAGCAGAAGAGTCTGCAGCCTGTAAATATTGGGGGGGAGAGCCCTCCTCTTCCTAATTTAATTTCTTCCTTACTAAAACTGGATTAAAGAAATAGAAACCAGATCTTTCTATTGAAAGTTGAGATATATGCAGTGAGAGCTGTCTGACTGATTGTGCCACAGTCACTTGAAGTTGCCTGGGCACAAAACTTTTACCTTCTAGAAATGTGAATTTACCTTTAAAATAAAAGGTGCCTTTGTGTTGGTTCAACCTCTAATTTCAGAAACCACTTTAAACTGTTTGTGTTTGGTTTAATCATAGTGAAGATCCATTCAGACTTGTTAAATAGTTTGGCTTTTTTTATATATAGTATTGTCCATGTGCATTCATGCTATGGAAACTGCTATATACTTTCTTACATAAACTCTCTATGTTATTGTCTATATTAATTAGAGCATTTGTTAGATGACTTAGTTTCTATACTGTATGAACGAATCCTATAATGAATGCTGAAATATTCAGGTTTGATAGAGTAAGCTTTTTATTGAAGTTCATATGGAAATTAAACTGTTGAGCAAAATGCACCTTTTTATTATTTTAGTTTGGTTTTGTAACAAGTTTTTATATTCCGTTGGTTTTATATCTGTTCACAACTTGGTATTCTGCAAATAAAATTACGAAGTGTTGTCTTAATATGAACAAAAAGTATATTATTCAAACATCCAGAGATTTAGAGAAGGAATGTACTTGTATAGGTTTACAAGAACAGAACTTAGATAAAACTGAACTTACTTTGCAGCAAGTCTCTAAAACTTACCTCCATCGGGAAAAACTCACCTATCTTTTTTTTAAGGGACTCAATACTTCTTCAAAACCTGATGCCCCTGAGTAGCTTTGTTACCATAGGTTCACCTGAACTTCCCTCTGTAATTCCCCTCATCTCCAGTGTGTTTCTTTTCTGAATTCTACCAGTGTGTGCTGCTGCCAGTTCTTGTTAGCAGGCATGTCCAGTTACTGTCCTCCATTTGTAGGTGTATGGTGAGGGTTTTCTTAATTTCAGTAAGCTCTAATGATTTCATTTGTCACATCTTTGTCTGGTATTAGCTTTCTGCTGATTTTTATGTGCATATGCAAGTTTCAGGTAAAAGTATTTCACTTTTCCTGAAACCAGATCGTGATGGGAAAATGTTGGTTTTGTCCAGGTTAACAACAAAAAAGCCCGTGTGGGGCCATTTGCAAAGAAGCTCTGTTTTCTTTGACCTTGGAATGACTAATTCCTATCTGACAAGTTCAGGTGAGTTGTATTAATCCTCGTCTAGGGACTGCCTCTGAAAACTAGAGGCTGTTTTTCAGAGAGGTGCTGAGGCCTTATGTTTTTACTGGTCCTGCACCAACTGGCGTCCAAGTAAGGTGCAGGAGGAATAGGAAACAGCCAAAGATGATGTGTTAAAGCAGGGAGGCAGTGTGGAAGCCAGAGGCTACTGAAAGTAGAAAGAGAACCTGGGCTGAAAGGAGAGGTGAGGAGCGACACTACGGCTCGGATGAAATAGGGAAAGATGACAAACATGCCGACCTGGCACTCAGTGATCTCCTCAGGCTGCTGGGGAATAGCTCTGAGACCTTTGCCAAAGTTTATCTGCCTCTTCAGTGTGCTGGGGACTGCTGAGTCCTCTACCACAGCAAGTCCCATGTTAGAGGGTTGTGTGGGTTTAAAAGGTCCCCATGGATCTGAACTGGACCTTGCTATACTTCTATGCTAATATGGTGTTGCAGTTATTTATAATCAGAAATTTTAGCTTCACAAAATCTAGAAGCACAGCCCCTCCAAGTAACAGCATTTGTTAGAGAAATTATATTGGGAGAGCTTAATCACAAACTTGAAATCAAATGCAAATTTGCCTGTTATCGTTGAGCAGCTCTGTTTCGGAGCACGTGAAGTGACAAAGTTTGCGCTGAGAGACTTTAGACTTTTTCTGTCATCCAAGATTCCAGCTAAGTACCAGTGAGAGAAAATTGTCCTTACTAACTTCTGGCTATCTGAATTGATTAAACCAGCTAAGGACAAAGAGAGAAGGCACCTGTGGGTACAAAAGGCTCACAAGCTATTAAACCTTACCCCTTGTGAAATGGAGAAATCATTAATGCCTTGCAGCAGAGCAGGGCCAGCAGGAAAACTGCAATTGACCATAAACTCAACCTGTCCGTGGAAGTCCATGGTTTTAATAGGTCACTGATCCTCAGCTCTAGCCTCCCTTCAAATTTAGCCTTCTCTCTCAGGTTTAGCAATGACCAGCAGGGATGAAAGCACAGTAACCAACAGTAATAAACTGGAAGGTATATGAAACGTAAAAAGCTCCCTTGCAGTAAAGCAGCCCTTAGGTTTGACCAGTGGGAATCTGTCTCCCTCTGAAGGAGGCATCCTGCTTGGCAGCTTGGCACGGGGAAGGTGCCCCAGCATGGCCAGAGCCATGGGGATGCCCTGGTGAGGGGGTTTCCAGTGCTGTGAGCTGGCACCAAAGCTGCTGAGCCCAAGATACCACGATCCCTGAGGAAGGGCTAATGAGAACTGACTGTCTGTCAAGAACGTGCCGTGCTAACCTCTGGTGCAGGTGTACGTGCAAGTTGTGCTTTGGCTAAGCAAGCAAGTGGCAGGTTGTGTAGCATCTTGGGTGTACATAGGTCTGCAAGTGCTCTTTCAAGGGATGTAGGCTACATATTTGGTGGAAGGCAAAGATTTATGAGATCCAGCTGGCTTCCTTAAGACTTGATGCTTTGCTTTCAAGTGTAATATTTAGTATATGATTTTTTTGACACAGGTAATCCCATCTGCTTGTGTACATAGCACAGTGCTGAGAGCATATTCCGAAATAATTCTAAATGTTGTCCCTCTTCGGGTGCATCCCAGCAGGAGGGAATAGGGGGAACTACTGCTCTGCAAGCTTGGCTGCAGCTTTGAAAAGCTGGGAGTGTGGAGTTCAAAGAATCAGTTCAAGTGCTTTGAGTCTAAAATCACTGTTCAAAGATGGCCTCCATTAGCTTTGTGCTGTAAATAAAATATACCCACCAAAAGGTATGCTGGGCAGCAGAAATCTCTGGAAATAATGGTTTCTTTCTGAGTCAAGCACACAGTAAGGGCGGAAAAAGCTCTCAGTATAGGTACCTGTGAGGGAAAACAAAGAATTCCTGAGTGCAGCATTGAGCTCTTGGTGGTATTTCTATTATGTACTTGGCCTGCAGCAAAAATGTCCATTATGCCAACAACTCCAGGGGGAGCCCCCAGTGAGCCTACATGATGATGGTACAAATTAGAGCAAGACTTAATAAACAACATTTCTTAAAGCTCCACGGACCTCAATAAGCTGAAATATGTGTTACATCTGGGTACTTCATGTTGAGGTTCACACTATTTGTTGTTTTGAAATCAAGGGATGCATTTCCCTCATGAGTAGCTGGTTTGATGAAAATATGTGATGGTTTGCATAGCAGGAGTTTGCAAAAAGCAAAGAGAGCTGGAGGGAAGCACATGTGAAGGGTAGTGCTGTCCTTGTTCTGGGGAGGCGGGTGGCTGTGTCTGTGTACCTAGGAAATTAAAGACAGTTCCTGACTCTTGCTAGTGCCTGTACTATGCTGCGTCTCCTCAGCAGATTGGATTTCTGCTTCTCCCAGGCTAAACAAGAAACTTAATCAGACCAAAAGCTGCCTGTGGCAGCCTAGCCTGCTCTATTTATAGTCCTTTCCCCTCTTGCTCAAGACTGACACCTTCCCTCTGCAGGCTGAAGAAGTGTGTTCTAAATAAGATCATAATGCACAGGGCCAAATCCACTGACGCAGTGCGGAGGAGAGCTCTGGAAAACCCCTGCCTTGCCCAGGGCCAGGGAATGGAATGTGCTACTGAGTTTAGTGGCTCTACCCCGAGTGACCACATTCAGCCTGTATATCTGCTTGGCAGCTACCGCTTGTTTCCTGTGCAAACCATCCCTGTTTATGGGCATGGCTGCAGCCAGAGTACAGCTACGTGTCACACAGTTGCGGTGGTGTTTTGGTTTTTACTAGGTGTTGCCCAAATCCCCAGGTATTACAAAGCAGTTGGGTTTTTTTTTCTTTCACATCAATATAGTGGAATATTTGACTTTCGCCATTTGTATGGGTCCTTGGAGATTACAGCCCTCCGAGGTTTCTTTGCAGGTAGTCTGTATTTGGCAGTTGTCAGTGAAGAGGCAGGGAAGTTCTACAGGATCCTGTAGCAAAGGGGATCACAGCAGAGTGTCTTTTCCCAGTAATACTCTTCAGTGTTACACTCTTTACTATTTGCTCTGGACCAGCTAGCAGCTAGCCCAGTAAATAGCGGGTGTGATTCAAGACTATAGCATGAGCAGGAGGTGTTCCTAATAGGCAGCCTGTGTGTGGCAGCCCTGCTTTGGAGACCATCTCCATCGAACAGCGCGGTCACAAGCGATGCCAATTGGTCTCTAAGCCACAGAACAAGCCTGTTTAGTTTAGTAGTAAAGCTACAGCCTCCAGGACAGATGTATCTGCTCCAGTTTCCTCTAATTCAAGAGATCTCCTTCCCCCCTGCCTGTACTCTCCTGCCTCCACAATGGTAGTAAATCTTTAGTCACCATCTCCAGATCTGCGGATGTGCAGGGAGAGCTGGGATGCAGAACCACATGGAGGTACCTCTGAGTTCCCTCCTCTATCGAGCATGGCAGTAAAAACAGCCTGTGCAGAAGGCACAAACTGGGGTTCCCATCCCAGACCAATGGCTTCTTGATCTCTTGTCAATGTGCCAGAGGCCCCCCAAGGCTGCCAGCCTCCCGAGGTACTTCCTGATCATAACATTACAGCCTGACCTTCTTAAACACGGCAGTGAAGCTGAAAGTTTTTCATCACTACGAAAAGCCCATCAGCAACATAAATAATGCAAGCACAGGCAAGCTCTCCTGAGTTGCTTGGGATTTGAAGGTTATGAAACATTTAAGATATTCTCTGAAGCCAGAGGACATGTGGGTTGCAGAAGGCATTAAGGCCCTCAGAACTGCAGAGCAATTGAGACCTAATGGGACCTTTTTGTGAGGCAGTCATTCAGAAAAAGTAGCTCAGCCTGATTATCAGATTGCATTGTAGCAGTTGCCCACTGTTTGACTGATCCAGTCTTGCAGTTGAAACTACTTTCTTTCAAGTAAATTACTGGTTACGTCTACAAGTCCCAGCTGCTTCCAGTTCTTTCTGTTACAAGTGCAGGCTGCTTACATGAGAACCCACCATGGACAATACTTGTGTTTCATAACATATTGAGGACCTGATTTTTTGTGTGAACATTTCTGTCAGCACAGAAATGCTGCTTTATCCTCACTTAGCACAGATGTGAGACACAAAGACCTAACTTGCTCTTACTTGTAGATTTGCTGGGAGCACTAAAGGAGCTGCACCATCTTGCTCCCTTCCTTGTGTCACAGAGCGTAATGGAACCATGTACCTCTTATACTACAGTTGTAGCTGTTTCTGGCTCTGGCTGGAGCACCTCTCCTGTAAAGACAGGCTGAGAGAATTGGGATTGTTCAGCCTGGAGAAGAGAAGGTTCCAGGAGACCTTACAGTAGTCTTCCAATACCTAAAGTGGGCCTACAAGAAATCTGAGAGGGACTTTTTACGAGGACATGTAGTGACAGGACAAGGAGAAATGGCTTTAAACTGATAGGAGGGAGATTTAGATTAGATATAAGGAAGAAGTTCTTCCCTGTGAGATTGGTGAGGCACTGGCACAGAGTGCCCAGAGAACCTGTGGCTGCCCCATCTCTGGCAGTGTTCAAGGCCAGGTTGGACAGGGCTTACAGCAACCTGGTCTAGTGGAAGGTGTCCCTGCCTATGGCAGGGGGTTGGAATTGGATGAACTTTACGGTCCCTTCCAACCCAAACCAGTCTGGGATTATGCTGGGATGTTGCCCCACCCCATCCTGCATCTGTCTGCCAGAAATAATCCAATACCAGTAATGTCCTCTGTATACTACAGGCTTTTCCCTCATACTCTCTTAATTTTTTGTCTTTTGCTTATTGTTTAAGATTTCTGAGACAATCTTCTTAGGAGTATTTCCAGCTCGGAGCACTGTGAGCCTCAGGTTTCTAGGCAGCACTGCAGCAATAATGAAAAGTACCAATAAAAGGTAGGTGCAGCTAATGGAATCTGTTCAGTTCAGTTGCATCCCATGCTAAACCTTTCATTTTCTGAGTCATCAATCTTCCTGCAGAGATGACAGAATCTCTCCTTTGTGTTTCTTTCTGGCATAGCTCAACCAGGCAGAACTTTGTGGCCTGTTCAGCAGATGTGGAGGGTAGACCCTGCTGCCTTACAGAAGTGCGCAGTGGCATGGGCGTGTGGCATCTTCATATCCAGTAGTGTTTTCCCTTCCTGACACTCACATTCCCTTCCTCCCATATCCTGCTGTTGCAGAGTGTATGAGAAACATAATAGCAGCCATACTGGGTTAGACCAAAGAGCTTTCCATTCTCATAGCCTGCCTCTTCAGGGACTACGTGAAGATAAGTAAATGTAAATAACTCCTTTAAGATGACAACTGCAATTGGGTCCTAAGCTTAATTTACTCCTAAAGTTGTCCTAGGATTCCCACTAAAATTAAGTTGGAATATGAAATATAAGGTTCTACTGAATTTATGCACAGAAGCTAACAAGTAAGAATGGTGGAATGCTAATGCATGTAGAAGTAAACCTCAGCTTCCAATACAATTTACTTCAACAATCTTAGGGAGAGAGACAGCTATAAAAAATTACAGCTTTACAGCTTTCCATACTAATTGGAAGAAATGCAATCTTAGAACAGCATCAGAACAAATACTCTACACATGGTAGATTGCTTTCAATTTATTTCTACAGTTTCCATATATAAATGCATATAACCTAATAGATATAGCTACATTCAGCAAATAAAGCTTTGTATGTAAAGTAACCAGATATGGTGGCCAGCACTTCACCACATCCTGTCATTTAATCTAGTTGGCATGAACACAAGCTCTTTTGATCTGTACTAACTATCTTTATCTCAGTGTAGATCTCACCCTCCCTGTTATGTCAAAAAAGCTTTAATCAGAAGGTTTAAGCTAGTCTTATTGAATTATATTATTTTTCTTCCCTAAAACAAAGCTACATCAAGCTCAGTTTCCTTCTTTCCATGTACTTTCACATCTGTATTTTGATTAGAAATGTTATATTTTCAAAAGGGCAAAGAGTCTGTGTTTAGTAGGTTTAAAGCCCTTCTAATTTAATTTGAGTGCAGAAAAAAAAAAAACATTTCCAGAGCACTTTAACTGAAAGGTGAGTCTAAGTTCACTTGGGCTTATGCCGCCACATATGCTGTCCCCAAATCCAGCAAACTGTATCACAAGATGGAAAATTCTGGAGGTTACTCTTCTTTTCCACTGTCGTGTCACTGCTATAGGCTTTTTTAGTTCCTGAAGATGTGAGACATTCCTGTGAGTTAGCCTCAAGACTCTATTCCCCTTCTTACCCTCTCTAGTGGCAGGACACAAACCTGGCAGCCAGATATCTTCAGCTCTCATTCTGGGCTCACCATCTGCCTTGCAATAAATCACTGTAAAATGTCTATCCCTGACCTGCCTCCCTGCTCCCTGCATATATCTGGTCTCTGTGGAATACAGGCAGAGGCATAACTTACAATAAATATGCCATTGAGCCAGGAAGCTGCCTGTAACTGTCCTTTTGTGAATGTCTGTCTTCTGACATACCAAAGGAAACATCAGATACTCACCCCTCTTCCACTGAGTGGCAAGTGCACGTAGACAAGCAGGTACTGGCCAACAGATGGATATCCATGCTTCAGCTTACTCCTGCTACACCCTCTTCTGGTAACTTGCTGGTCTGCCCACACATCAGAGCAAAATTTATTACATTACATTGCAAAGAAACAGGCCACAATCACAAAATGCCTACCTCAGATTTGCCCAGTTTGGCTGAGATCCTTCAGACACAAGTGTACTACATGTACTAATGTCTCCCAAACTGGTCTGCTCATTCTGACCTGAGATTTTAAAAGGTACTGTCTCATACTCTGCTTTTTAATGATTTTGGCCATAACTTGACTTTAAATATGCCTGGCCAGGAACTGTCATGAAGCAGTCTGCAGCTCAGGTAACACTGGTGCAGACTAATTCACTCCTGAAATAGTTTCAAATGTGATGTTGCCCAAGTTTAGACAAATAAGTTCATAAATGCAAGCTACACACAGAGGTTTTAGTTTCATCACAATGTATCTGTACTTTGACTTGATCCCATTGAAGTCTGCTTTGGTTTAGCATTTTCACTATGGTTGCTGACTCCCTGGAGGTTTAAGGCAGAGACTGGCAGAATAAAAGGGAATGTTCTCTGTGCTTGGATGTACTGGCTTTCCAGTAATTGCCAGAAAGGGCTTACGGTGGACACCTGATAAAAGTGTCTACTTAGAAAGGCTGAATTATTTAATGAAGTAGCTCTGCTGCTCTCATTAAAGCTCACATTAAAGGCCAAAAAGAGTGATTAGTGTCAGAAGAAGCTGGACTTGCAGACAAAGCAATTCTACTGCCTCATTTTCTCCCTTAGGATGACTATAGATGCCTATTACAACTACCTCTTGCTTTTGGTCTGATTTTAGCATCTGTATTTTTATTCTGCCGATGCTTTATTAACCCTTTTGTTACAAGTAGGTTCTAGCATCCTTCTTTGGTTCATAGCAGATTCACAGCAGAAGAATCTAGGCTATTTTTTTATGTTCTATCTGAGCATCTTCAAAAGCTTTTTCAGTGGCATTGTTTCTGGGAGCTGGAGTTGTCACAGCTGATCTGTAAATCAGGCTGTAGGGCACTGTGATTCCATTGAGGTCCAGACTACAGGATTTGGCCTCCACATCTACTCTACAAAGAACATTGACTATGCAGGAGTTAATATATAGTATGTACAATGAATAAGATATATAATAACAAAGGAGTAATTACGTTAAAGATGCCTGTCACTTTGACTACTTTGGAGAAAATATTCAGGATTGTTTTCTGCTGTTTTGGGAATGACAGAGAAAAATCAATAATCATTCATAGGCCCCTCAAATGAAATAGCTTCCATTAAATGCCAGATGGCAATAGAGTTTTTCTTGGATAGATTTTTTTATAGCTATCCATACATAAAATCATAGTATATTTTCAGAGTGGCATCAACACAAAAAAGTGAATTACATGAACTGTATCTCAATCAGGTTTTGGCTGGGATAAATGTAAATCCTTAACTCCTCAGTCTTTGCTCTTGAAAACCAAACAATCAAAGAGGCCATTTTAAGCAGACAAGGAATGCTTCAAGAAATTCCAAGGCTTACAGCTCTCAATATAGGAACTCCAGTTAACTGAACAGGAGTATAAATCTGTTTCGCTTTGCAGCCAGTAGCCTATCTATAACAAACGTAAACCACTAGAAGGAGACAGAGAGCCACACTGTATGATCATGAAATTCTGAGTACAGCCTCTACTGCATTAATGTTCTTACGTGGTAACAGTCTTCTACAAACAGTTGGCTGATTCTGAACATTGATCAACATGTGTCACATTTTCCTTTGATCTTGTAATTGAAACAAAATATTTGGTTTAGGAAATAAGACTCTGGCAGAAACTTCTACCTAACATTTGGTAAATCAATTAGTCTATTAATCAACTTTCCTCTCTGTGTTTCCCAACTCGTGACATATGAATACTGAGGTAAGAATGAACTAAACATATATCAAGTGTTCTGAGGTCCTTATAAACACTTGGCGCTCTGTAAGTGCAAAGTGTTGTTTTCTTTAGGAGAGCAGGTCTTGCTATTTCTCTGCTTCCCTTCAAGCTGTTGCATTTCTTTATTTTTTGAAAATACAATCTCTCCTAAATTCCCTTTAACCTACAGTGCATAATTCTGTAGTAGTTCTAGTAAAAACGAACAAGAAAAAATCATTAACACTGTGGTGTCTGAAAATAAGAAATGGTTATGAAAATTCAGAGAAACATTTTATTAGTACACTAAAATACTAACAGTAAGCATACCACTCCCTACCCCAGTGGTTCTACTATGCATATGTGCATCCCACATACAGCTGAAAGACTCTTAAAGAATCCCCGTGTTTGCTGCTTTCAAAAACACTCTGTTATGAAAAAAAATCTATTATTTTTGCAGCCATTTTTGGTTGAAACTGAAACCCTAAACCTGTGCATCTCCTGGAGGAAAAGGAGACGACAAGACGTAAACAAGTAACTACTCCATCTGAAGATCTTTAGATATGCTTCCAACTGGGAGTAGGGAAACTCTCATTTGCAGTTCATACTGATTTAATTAGAAGAGACATAGTATAGCACTTGGATGTAAACCGACTTATTTAAAGGAAGCTCACTTTTGCAATTGTTTTGAATTGCATTGAAGGCACAGGGCAGTGCACTCAAGCTAGATAAGACCCCAAACCTGTAGTCCTGCTCGCCCTATGAGTACATTCTTCCCCCTTCTTCACCCTTGACCTCGTCCTTCTTCAGACTGGACCTGTTTTCCTCCAGAAACCCTGATGCTGACAAGGCCAGCTCTGCACATTCCCTCCAGGCAACAACCAGCCGCAATGTAATCAGCCACATGCACTCCCGAATAACCTGTAGCTGAGAAGAGGCCCTTTTCAACCACACTGAAACGTTCCAGTGATCCTATCTTAATCAGCCTTGGAGAGGAGAGGCTGCAGGCTTGATTTACAATAATGTTCAGCTGGAGCTCTGAACAGAAAGGAGGCAAAGGAGGTCTTTGGTTAGTAATACCAATACTTTTGATGTGGATGCTGACTTCTGTTTTGCTATTTATCAGAATGCAAATCTGTAAAATGTGGCTCTTATCTTTGGGAGCCGCAGATGTGTTTGTGCCATCTTCCACTCAGCAAGGTCTTGCAGTGGAGAACTATTAATCCACTGCATTTTGAATCCAGATTTGCTGAAATCTTGAGGAGAAACAGGGTAGAAATTACAGCCAATAATGCTGTTAGAAGCCAGCCCTCATTCGAGGACGAGGTGAAGATGTGCAATCTGTCAGAAACCGCTGAGATGCCTTCCTGTAAACAGGGGATCTCCAGCGTTAAGGCACCACCTCTAAAACCATTTCGCGCCTTTTTCCAGGAAGCAACTGGGGACATCTGGGAATAGCTGGGACACGCCGGCTGTTTACCTCCTCCCCCCAAACAAAAAGCACGTTTTCTGCCTTAAAACAGCGGGCCCGATTCTCGCTCTTGCAGACAGAAGCCACCGCCATCACCAGCGCTCCGCTCCGGCCCAACACCCGCCAGCCCCGTCCCGTCCCTCCCCGTCCGCCGGGGCCGCCCCACGGCGCCGGCAGTGCCGTCAGCGCTGTGCGCCGGCGGAGGCCCCGCCCGCGTGTCTCTCTCCGCAAGCCCGGAGGTAGGAGCGGCTCTTCCACCGACCCTCGCCCGCGGTTGCACGGGCACCCCCGGCCCCATGGCGGCGCAGGGGGTGAAGGGCTGCGCTGGGGTAAGGGGCTGTTCGCGCTCCTTCGTGCGGCCGAGGGTTTTCTGAGGGGCGTTTGGAGAGCTGGGAGCGCGCTGTCGGGAGGCAGGGCCTCTGGTGGCTGTGTGCGGGTGGGTTGTCCCCGCTCTGAGCTTTCAGTCTGTTGAGAGCCGCGGAAGTGAGGGTGGGGAGCACGGTTCGTGTTGGACCTCCGCAACCGAGTGCATCCGGGGAGTCGGGTCAAGCGCTAAAATCCATTATATCGTGGCCGCTAAGGATCGGTGAGGTGCCTCATCTTTCACGGAAGAGAGGGGTTTGGTTATAAACTGTTGAGAAGGCCTCGGTTTGCACACGTACCTATTTCACCTGATATGCATGTGGTCGAGGAACCCATGTGCGGCTTAAGAGCTGAGCCAAGCTTCCAGGGGAGACCTAAGGCAATGTGATGCAGCTGAGGTTGTTCTGTTGTCCCTGCCTCAAACACGTAGATGAGCCCCCGTGCTTTCCCAGAACTGAGGGTCAAGTTGTGTGCTGTACTAATTTTGCTGCTGAGCATCAAATCAATTTAGTTTTCACTTACTGAGTTACCCCTAGAAACAAAGTAAAGGCTTTCCAGCTGGGGTCATGCTTTGAGGATGGTTGTACCTAGGAAGGCTGTACCATAGACAGTAAGTGGTTGAGTTCCTGTTAAACCTCATTAAAACAGTGTTGCATCTCGAGCACACCAGGAACTTAGTAATTGTAAGAAGAGTGTGTTCTTCAAAGAGAAGATACAGTTTGTACATAGAGGCCATGGTTAAAATGGTTAGCGTTTTCTCCCCTTAATTGAAAGGCAGGTGATGCTTTAGGTTATTAAGCTCAAGTGTTTTGTAAAAAAGTAGATCTCATTACAGTTCTCTTTATGTTGCTGCAAAAGCAAAGATGTCCCTTTTATGCTTTGTTCACTGCTGACTGCAAGCTCAGTTGCTTCTAGCAACTTAAAAGGGAGTTTCACTTGTAAATTAAACCTTAGATTATGCTAATCTGTAGACTTCATTTTTTAAGCAATAATTGAAAGACTTGATTGTAAAATAAAATTGAGGGGTATCTGGCACATTTATTGGGTTTAAAAATATAAAAGAACACTGCCAATCTAAAATGCTTGGATGTTGCTAATCCTGGGGCAGTACGACCCTTGCTAAAGATATCATAAAGCACTTAACACAAGGCCATACCCCAGAATGTGAGAAACTTGGAGGAGATTGTGGGACTTCTTAGGCTTCCTATTGGAAATGTGGTGCAGGAGTCACACAAACCTTTTTGCTGAGCGCATTTCTTTTTGAAGGGGCTTAGGATTTTTAAAATAAATTCTTCATTGGTGTAATTGGTTTGCTTTTTGTATGAGCTGCCTGCATTTAGTGATGATTATTTGCTTGTAATGACAGCAGTAGAAAATGGTAGGATGTATATGGGATGAACATTTGTTTCTTTAAATAAACAGTGCACTGGGATGGTGCTGGTCAGCACAGCTCCAGCTAGGTTCCAGAACTAAGCTGGAAAAGGCAGCACAGAAAGAAGAAACAGATGTGATTGAGTGGTAACAGTGAAAGTGAAGCTTGATATTATGAATTTTATAGATGATATGATAACAGACTGAAGGCTTCGAGGCTGCAGACTTCATTACCTTTGTCTGAGCTCTCTTTCTTCACTTTATCTGCTTTACTCTGTTGCTCATGCAGGCTTGCTATAAGGCATTCTGGGCCTCAGGATGCACCAGCATTTGGTTACCCCTTCCTGCAGGCAGTGGTCCCCATGCCTGCTGTTCTGCATAAACTCCATTTTTCTGTGCTGGGAAATTGCTCAGGCTCCTTTTCACAGCTGCCTCTATAATCCTGGTGCTTTGTTCTCCCTTCTGTGCCAGGCTGTGGTTACTGCCTTACCTCTATTACTGTGCCAGGCCAGGGTGCACTGTTGTTCTCCATCCTACAATGTTTTATTTCATCTCTTTCAATCCCTGTGACAACTGTGTGTCCCCAGATAGTTTTCCCTAGTACCTCCTTGCTTCTGTGATTTTGCACATCCCTTTTGTGCATGGATAGTAGTTGGCCTTCTTTTTGTCAGGTTATCAGCTCTCAAATTCTCTTTAGGGGATAGATAGAAGAGATTTTTCCCTATTTTTCTCCCATGTCAGTAATATTGGTGCTTAGAACACAACATTCTACAGTTACTGTTCAACAACACCACCAAAAAGGGTTAAATAAATACACTTCTTGTAGTTGAACAGAGTCTTGTTAGCACAGTCAATGAACGGCCAAAAATAGACTGGGGTTGCTAAAAGTGGAGAAAGGTACTGCTGCATGGGGTACAAAGGAGGTTAGCAGTTTAAAAACATGAAAAAATCCTTGGTTTTAATTCTGGATATTCATGGTGCTGATATGAGTGGAGAGCAGCAGCAAATTTTGGAAGAGGTACTAAACTTCATGGTTTAGAGCACACAGGAGCTATAGACTGGTGGTGCATTCTTTTGTGTTCCCTGCAAATTTGGAAGGACAGAAATATTCAGTATTAGTTGTTGTCAGGAACAAACACCCACTGTGTGTACATTGTACAAGGAGAGAGTATTCTGCTGTACAAGAAGTTCTGGCTAGTTTCAGTGCAACCAAAAGTATGTTTTAAAGACCAGTTTAGACGTACAAATGTAAAATGACTTTAAAGCCCGAGTCTTGAACTAAGATGTGGTGGCATAGTCTGAGTGTGAAAGCTTTTAAGAAGATGCCTCACTAAGAAGTGTTCTGGACATACCTGAAGAAAGCTGGTTTTAGCACTGTTCGTACTAATGGATGTACTGACAGGTTGGAGCTGAATGAGAGCCAGAGGATACTGGATTTGTTCAGAAGAGGGAATGACTGTCATCAAAGATGTGGAATCTAGGACAGCTGAATTCAGAGAATAAAAATATTTTACGAATCATGTAGGCTGAGTTGAAGGTTTACATCAAAGCTGGTTTGTGTGGATATAGACGGGGCTGTAGTGAATCTGAGTGGTTTAAGCCATGCTGAGATACCTGTTTTCTCACATGATACCACCATTGGCTGAAGTGTAAGTGAGCCTGAAAAATATTATCCCCTTTCTTTAAATTTTAATCTTAGAGTTATGGAATCAGATAGGTTGGAAAAGACCTTTAAGATCACCAAGCCCGACCTTACCCCAGGACTTGCCAAGTCCACTGCTAAAACATGTCACTAAGGCCCTCTTCTTCTATCAGAATATCAGAATAACTTTGCAAATCCTTTAAGGCTCAGAAGACATTGTCTCGGTGGCATCAGCAGGAGCCTGATGGCTATGAGCTGTGTGTGCTGAGATGCTGACGAGCAGAGCTTTGAAAACTGGGTTAAAAATGATGGCTCAGCTGTTGCCCATTTATAATACAGTGCAAATTTGGGTAACTACCATGGCTTAAGTTGCAATATTTTTAAAGGGGATCAAGATAAGCCTGTTGGTGTGTACTTGGTATTTCATAGTAGGCTTAATTACTTTTGCTATGGAAATCTTTCTTGCAGACAAGATTGTGAGTTGCAAGCATGCTCTGACTAATTGTAGTAGCTTTGGTCTCCAGCTGCCCCAAGCTGACTTGAGAAGCATTAGTAGCAAAACAGATCTGTGGATGCAGTGATGACTAGTGGGCAGGTAATTATTTATTAAGCAGCAATAATGCTGAGGAGCGTCTGTCTCAGGTAGAGCCTGTTATATTTAAACTTTTGCAAACATGGGATAAAGTGGATTTCTCTTCCCAAAAGAGGCTTGTCATCAAATAATTTAGTCATGACTGCTGGTAGCTTTAAGATGCTTGTTGTTCTGTTGTCCTCTAGCCATAGCAGTGAACTATAGTGTTAGAGCAGAGGGGAGATCTCTGCTGAGCTTACACGTCAGCTACATTCACTACAGGTTGTGAGTCAGAGCTCAGGAGAGGGAGGACAGTGTCAGTTTTCAGGAACTGGCAGAGATGATTTGTCACACTGATGTTGTTAATGCATTTATTTGGAATTTGAGAGCGTTTTTATATGCTCCAACCAAAAGGGTTTGGGTTTGTTTTGGTTTTCTCTGTATAATCTGTAAAATATGCATGAAAAGAAGGAAAGTCTAATCTGAGTTTTGTTAGATGAATTATGTGAAAAAAATCTGAGCTCAGTATAAAGACAAAGACTTCTACTGCTTAAGAAGTAACTTACACAGAGGCTGCCTGCTCTAGTAAAGTCCCACTGTTACCCACTTCTAGTGACCCGTGTGGGTGCTTGAGATATAGATAGCAGTAGCCTGGAGAACATAAAGAAGGACTACAGAGCCCTGGGAGAGGTCATCAGGGGCTCTGGAGCTCAGATTGTCTTTTCATCAATTCTCCAGGATACAGGGCAGGACCTTAAAAAGGTGAGGAGGATTGGCCAGGGTAATAAATGGTTAGAAGGGTGGTGCCATAGCCAGGGGCTTGGGTACCTTGAACACGGGACTCAATTAGTAGGCCAGGTCTACTGGGGCTGGTGGAGCTGGTCTGACAAAGAAGGGGAAGAGTGATTTTGGTAGGAGGCTTGGCAGACTGGTCAAGGATGCTTCAAACTAGGTGTGTTGGGGGAGGGGGGCATCATTCCATCCCAACACATCCGGTCAGTTGTCAGCACCTATAATAAATGCTCGGAGCAATGTAAAGATATGCCAGCCGCTCCAGCCAATGAGCTGGCTTCATTTGGAGCTCGGCTCAGATGCCTCTATACAAACACCTGTAGCATGGGGAGCAAACAAGAGGAATTAGAGATGTGTGCACATCTACAGGGCTATGATATCATAGGCATCACAGAAACATGGTGGGACGGCTCCTACGACTGGAGTGTTGGAATGGAAGGTTACAGGCTCTTTAGAAAAGACAGGCCTGGCAGGCGGGAAGGGGAGTTGCTATTTATGTTAGGGACAGGATGGAGAGTATGGAACTCTGTCTGGGGACAGGTGAGCAGTCAACAGAGACTTTGTGGGTCAGGGTTAAAGGGAGACATCGCTGTGGAGATCTGTTACAGACCGCCTGACCAAGAGGACTCGGTGGATGAAGCACCCTATAGACGGACAGGAACAGCCTCGCGCTCGCAGGCCCTTGTTTTCATGGGGGACTTCAACCACCCTGATATCTGTTGGAGGGACGGTACGGCCCGGCACAAGCAATCCAAGAAGTTCCTTGACTGTGTGGAAGACAACTTCCTTCTGCAAGTACTAGAGGAGCCAACAAGGGGAGGTGCCATGTTTGACCTTGTGCTCACCAACAGGGAAGGGATGGTTGGAAATGTGACGCTCCAGGGCAGCCTTGATTGCAGTGATCATGAGATGGTCAAATTCGAGATCCTCAGGACAGTGAGAAGAGCGTGCA
>JAOEHY010005297.1:0-17390 GCA_025447955.1 Psilopsiagon aurifrons | reverse complement strand
AGCAATAGGGATACAAAAATATACTCCAAACTAATTTTGAGGGAAAGTTTTGCCACATAACAAGTAAATGTAAACTAGTGATGAATTTGCAATGCTAGTTACCTTCAGAGGAATGAGATTCTGCTTAGGAGGGGTGTTTTGTGGCTAGAGATTCATAAACTAATAATATGATTGCCAAACTTAAATATAGACCAGAGATGACATTATATTCGTGAAAGAAAGCTGAAACAAATGCTAGCAATATCTGTATCAGCCATACTTTATCATCCAAGCTGCTTCCAGAGATAAAATGTTTCCATTCAGGGAAATTCTTAATGCACAGTGACCTAACGTTGGCCTGCAGTTGAATTAGCAGATTGGAGTGATAATTGAGGTCTGGCTGAAAAGCAGGGTGTGTAGAAGTGTTTTAATATTTGTTGACCTGGTGCTTGGATAGCAGTTTGGATGAGGTAACAAGGAAAAGTAGCTAAATATGTGGGGAAGGGTACTGCTCAAGAAAGCATGGAACAGGGTGGGGAGAAGATAGTTTTTTTTGTGTTATCCAGTGGATAGGTGACTATCCACAGTGGATAGTTTAGGAGAACTAGGGAACTACTTAGTCCTGCTGAAGAGCCCAGAATAAGCGTAGAGTGGTTGCGTGACTGGGATTTGGGTTGGTTTTTTGATTGGGTTTGGGCTTTTTTTGATTGTTTTTTTTTGTTGGCTTGTGGTTTTCTTGGGTTTTGGGGTTTTTTTGTGTTTGGGCTGGGTGTGCGGCTTTTTTTCCCTTTTTTTTCTGTTGTCCTTATTATTGCTTATTTGTTTCTGCTGTCTTTCTGCACCCCTTGGATCTGTCAAAAGAAATGCCAGAAATCCCTTCGCTTGTGTCTTAACAGGCACTTTAGCAACCTCTACCGGTCTTGCATTGAAACTTGTTGCATCTAATTTTCTGTTATTACACCAAAACATCTAAAATCTGTGCCATTAATGCTATAAGGATACCCTGTTAATATATATTTACAGCCAGATTTCTAAAGTAAGGTTTTAAATTAGTAACTTTGATAGCATTTTTAGCCATGTGAGTAAAGCACAGATGAGATGTGATCAGGTAAAACTACAGAAAAGCATGATCAATTTACTTTTTAGATATATACAAAGTATAAAGGCAGATAGAAAGATTTCATTCATCTGATTTTGGGGAAGGTGAAGGGTATGCTGTTTCCTGTTGCAATATTCCATGTATTTCCAAAACCTGTTATCTTGTACTCACAAAGGCTGTTTCTAGACCATAATGTTTTCTGACCATAAATGGAACTTCAGTCATTCTGGGTGCATCAGAAGTTAAACTGGAATTGTTCAATACAGCAGTTACACTAATATTTGCACAAGTAACTTTGATATTTCTTACGGTGTGGACTTATGTGAAGTTGCGGTAGGAAAAGATTAGTAATGAACAAGAAGTGCAGATTAATATTTTAGACTGACCGCTTCTTTGTTTAGATTTTGTTAGGTATAATCATTTCATAAAATCAGTTTTGGCAGAATTTACTCTGAAGAGCACTTACATTGTAAGTGTTTTGTGAAAAGTGAATGTGATATTAAGCTTAAGGTTTGTATTGAAGAATTTTCTGATCTGTTGGACACGTGCTCTGTCAGAAGAAAGGAGATTTAAAAATTAATTTATTTCTTTACTAGCTATTGGTCCAGCATTATAACAGTGTAGTATATGGCATCTGAATCATATTTCACATTAAGACTTTGAGGGGTTTTTTTAATAAACAAGATAAGCAGTTTATTTTATGTCTTGTACTCTGGTTCTGAGCAGCCTGTGGGAGATGACGCATTGTTTACTTTCATATCAATAGTTTTCACAGAATAAAGCTTCAACAGGAGTTTCATCATGTTACAAGTGCCAGGCCTTTTTAAGTTATCTGGGGATCTTGCCAGTAGTCTTTAAAAGAACACAGCTAATTAAATCTTCCAGTTACTTAGTATTTCTGGCGTAAGTGAGCACTAGGACCTTTCTTGTGCCTGTCTCTCCTCAAAAGTATAATGTCACAGTGAAGGGGTTTTTGGAAATAACTAAAAGCAGTATGTGAAAGGATTAGTAAATGGACATTACTGCAATAATAACTTTGTATTTAAAAGTTCTCCTTTGTAAGTAAATTGCTTTTAATGGTTTTAGAAGAGCTCTTTCTCTGAGTCACCATTGTTGAATTTAATTTGTGCTGATAATTAATTTCTTGAATATATTTTTTCAGTTTACTTCTGTAATGCTGTGTTGCCGTTTTTTTAGGCCTGAACCTCTGAAGCCAAAATACTGCTGTCAGTAGGTTTCTGTACCTCCTGTTGGTACCCTTTTCTGCTGCTGCCTATTTACTGGTAGTCTTGGCTGTTTGTTCTTTTCATTTGTGCCTTTTGTTTTCCACTGGTATATATATCTTTCTAACAATATTCTGGGGTCCTGCTTCTGGATTCTGAGTTGCGTTCCTGACAACAGCACTATGTTTCTGTTCCTTCGACGTGCATCTGCCAAAATACCGTCCAGTTCCTTTAAGCTTTCCTCTAGCAAGATGGATGCAGAGTCCTTTTTAAGCTTCCTTATAAAATCAAGAATTGGGACAAAGACTTAAAATCTGTCTGTACTAGAGGCCTCAAGAGGCCTCCTGGCCTGCCACTTCAGACTTCCTTAAGGTTAATTTGAGTTTATTAATAATCTTTACTTTAAATATCTTCGAGATCTGCAGTAGGGGGTTTTGTGTTAATGTAGTGGATATACTGCTTAGGGGGCTTAAAGTATATTTCTCCGTGGATTTCATTGAAATGAATCACTGGGGTGATGATCTGGAGTGTTCTCCTGGTTTTAAGTGTTTTAAATAATGTTTTTTAATTATTCTGTGTTTTTCATTGAAGGAGTGGATGCATGAAGCTTTTTCCATGCAGTTTTTGCTGTAAGAGGTGTTAAGGTGCTTTTGTCTGATACCTCAGACAAAAGGTGGAAATTTATGTAAAGAATAAATACCAACCCTTTGGATCTGTACAGGGAATTTGAGATGGAGAGTATCGAGTTTACTGGTCTGATAGAGTGTATTGTGGTATGAGTTACTTTAGTGTAGGTTAGAGAAACTGGAAAAAAATGAAGAGGTCTTAGGAGGGTTTGGGGGGTTAACTGTTTAGCAGTGTTTAATTGGCTACTCAGCATGAGGGGTGGAAAAATGGCATTTGATACTGAACTAAAGTAAAACAGTTTTCTTGTTAATAGAATCCTGTATATTTTGGAACTTGCTGTGATCTTGCTAGCTTTGAATTTTAATTGGAGAAGCATTGCATAGATAAACAGTTGAACTATTCAGTTGCTTGATTTGTTGATTTGGTTTTTTTCTTTGCTTAATAGTGTTTTTCTTAATAGTTGCTTAGAATGAACTGTAGAACCGGTAGTGTTCTGTCACTGCTCAGATTTCCTAGCTTTCCAAACCATTGAAGAAACAAGAAGGGTGCGTTTTTAGTGAGCCATGGATTCATCCATTTCTAAAATTGTGCTGCCACTGCCACAGAGCAGCTCACACTTTGTATCTGAGGGCATGTATTGTAAGCATTTGGAAGTGGGATCTCCAGCCACTGTGAATCCGCACCAGGAGCAAATGGCTGCCAGAGGTGCTTTCGGGGGTTGGGGGTGGGTATGCTAATGGGACTGCTCGCCTCTGTGGCCAAAGCATGGTGAGCTCTGCCTGGCTACATCATCAGTTCTTCCTCCTGGTATGCTACAGTGAAGAGACCTTTGCTCCAAGACTTCAGGGACTTTTAAAGTATTCTTTGTTCCCAAGCCTTGATGAATTGCTTGCTTTAAACCTGAGTAAATGTAAACAGGTTTTGGCATCTTTTTGAAAGCATATGTGCATACTGAACTTTGTGCAACCCAATGTATGTGAAGTGGGAGGGAAAAGTAACCCTAGTACTTGGAATTTGTGTTTAAAGACTGTTTCATTACTGTCGTGGTTTAAGCCGTAACTCACCCATTTCACTCACTCACTTCCTCCTCTTTCTTCCCCCCACTCCTGGAGGGATGGGGAGGAGAATCCAAAGGATGTAACTCCCACGGGTTGAGATAAGAACAGTCCAGTAACTAAGGTGTAACAAACCTCTGCTGCTACCACCAATAATAATAATGACAAGGGAAATACAAGGAAAGAGAACACAACTGCTCACCACCCAATACCAAGCCCGACCCAGTAGTGAATCCCCCTCTTCCAGGTCCCTGCCCTCAGTTTTGGAATACCTCTTTGGTCAGTTTGAGTCAGGTGTCCTGTCTCTGCTGCCTCCCAGCTTCCCCTCCTCCCTGGCAGAGCATGAGACTCAGAAAGTCCTTGGTCAGCCTAAACATTCTAAGCAGTAACTGAAAACATTGGTGTTACCAGCTCTGTGCCCAGGCCGAAAGTCAAAAACTCAGTGCTGCACCAGCTACCAAGAAGGAGAAAAATGACTGCTACTGCTGAACCCAGGACAATTACTTCATTTTAACTTTTGCAATTCTCATCCCTTATCTGAACTATAATAATGCTAATGTTTAATGTAGCTATTCTGTATGACAGAGTAAAAGCCCGACTCTTTTTCTGGTAGAAAATAAAATACAGCTTTCTATTTCAGATGTGGTATTTAATTGCATTTCTCACTGGCCAGGGTGATTTTTCTCAATTGTGTGAGACAAGATTTGCTGCTTTAGTTGCCTTTTAAACATGGTTGTTTTTCAGATGTGTTATATGTAGCTTGAGTTGTTAAAACCAAAATATTTTGATCCTCTGCTTGTCCGATGTTGCAACTTTTGAGACCTCTTAAGTGTGTCTAAACTTCAGTCTCAAGAATGACCACAGCTTGTTTAGGCATATCCATGCTACCTTTACATTAGTGATCTTGGGTACTGATAGCAGCAGCTGCAAGGCATCCCATGTAGCAGTTGGCTTCAGTGTACCTTTACACCTTCCAGATAGCACTTTTGGTATATGCAGAGTAAATTTGTGCAAGATTAGTGCAGGTGTGTATTAATAATAGTGTGACTGTTAGTGTTAAATGTGTGCTCACCTCTTTTAATTTACTTGTGTGGGACACTCAAAATCCTGTCTTGACTGCTATTTTCACAGATCTTTGTACTGGTCACCTCTTTGCAGGTTGTTTGGGGTGAGTTGGTTGGTTGGTTTTATTTTCTAATCATACAGACTTTACAGCTCCTGAAAAGTTGGGATGCTCTGACTCCATTAATAATGTGCACAAAGAGAGGGGGGAGCTGAATTCACATACTCGGATAAACAGAATGTGTATTTTGGGAAGGAATACCGTGACCTGAGTTTCCAGTTAGAGCAGTCCTGGCTGCAACTTGTCATATGCTAAGGTGTGTTTAAGTTGCGCTGTTTTTGATAGCAGAATATTGTGCTACTTATGCTAAAAACTGTGGGTAGGATTGTGATCTATGTTTTATCAAGCATCTCTGAATATTCTAACAAAAATTTCTGTTCTTACATGTATTTTAAGTGTGTATTGTGATTATATCAGAAAAGATAGGATTTATGGGACTAAAATAATGATCAGATGGTTACTGGAATATTCTTAGGACTTTGCTTTCACTATGTTATTAGCTAACAACTTGGATTTTTCGTTTGTGTGGCTCATATAGGTGGAGTTTCCAGAGTAACATGTATTTTGGATTAGTTTAGGTTTTTTATTTTCTTTCTTCAGAGCTATTCTAAAATTGTTGGCAGAAAGTTGCACTGGTTAATGTGTCGTTTCTTGGGTCATGTTCAGCATTATTGGAGGTGCTCTGGTTCAGCGCAATTGCCAGTTGACTGGTAGCTGTATCAGTTCAGACCAGAGAAGACATAACAGCTGAAGAAGTCTTCGAAACGAGTGGTTCAGGACTAGTATGTAATGTAGTAGTTCAGCAGTCCTGAAATAGTGTTATACCTGTCTGGCATCCCTGCTTTGTGCTTTCCCAACAATTCTTTGCTTTTTTTTCTCTTCCATCTTTTGAGTCTCAAGAAAAGTTGTAGCATTGTATTACACTACATTTGCATCGCAAGTGGTGTTAATGCACTAGAAAATGGTGATTGATGTCCCCCAATTAACTAGTCCCATGTAGTGCATAGAAGTACAGAAACACAAGCATGCAGGCTCAGCTCACTTAGAGTGTGCCAGTGGGATTGTTGGCAAAGAGCTCCAGCTGGCAGGATCCTGGGAGCAGCATGTACAGGAGCTTTGTGGTACTGGAGGCAGGTCTCTGCAGCAGGTTGCTCTGAGTCAGCACATGGGGTAATACTGCATGCTGAATACAAGGCAAATAGAAAAGCGAGAAGAAGAGAAAATGAATGAATCGTTGGATATGTTTGAATAAGATCTTAAGAGGTAAATGAACATTGGAGTTGACTACTTTGGGTGTTTTTGAATAAAAACATATGGTTACATTTATTTGTAATGCTAGTTTATGTGACCAAGATACCTTTCCATTGCTTAACACAAAGGTGCATTCTTCCAGACTGAATTGGTAGAAAGTCGTCTTGGTAAAAGCCTGTGGATATCATAGCCAGGATAGATAGATAAATTGTATAAATGTGGTGATTGTGATATAATCTTGCTCGTAACTCTTAATAATTTCATTTAAAGGAGGAACAGAATTAGTTGGGGAAACGTGAGCTATTATAAGTCTATTTCCTTGTCGTCATAATTCCAATTATTTCTTAAGTATTTTGGGTGCAAAACAAGTAGGCTAATGGTAGTAAATTCTGAAACTCACGAACGCTGAACTTCAGGCCATAATATCCCATAGTAAACAATAATAGTGATGGTAAAGGTAAGGATGTGGGTACACTCAAAAGCTGAATGAACGCCATACTCCTTTTTTTTTTTGATGTGGACTTCTTCATGTTTATTTGTATTTTAAATAAGTAAAAATGCTGTTCTTGAAACTGTGAGTTTTAATACTTTGATAAGACAAGTAATTTTTTTTTAATTCTTCATATATTTTGTAATGTCAATATAAAAACCAAGGCAGAAGGAAACGGATCAGGAGAAGTGTCAATAATTTGGACAGTTTGGGGTTTGGGGTGTTTTTTTGTTACATCGAAAGTGCCTGCTTTTAGTGTCTTAAGGCTTTCCTTCCTCTTCCAGAAAATGCTGGGACAGAAGAGATGAGTACTCCCTTTACTAAGGCCTAAAACTGCCTGTTGAAAAACAATCCTGACCAGGCAATATACGAATGGCCCAAGGAAGCCAGCAAATTGATATTCAGGTTTTACATGACCTGCGACAGAAGTTTCCTGAGGTACCTGAAGGTGTTGTATCCAGATGCATGTTACAGGTCAGTGTGCTGTTAATGACTCCACAAGTAAGCAGTGTTGCTTATTTTAAGCATTATGTATGGGTGTTTCTTTTGAAAGAAGATATTTTTTTCTTTCTATTTTCCTTTTTTGAGTGAGACAGATCTCACAGCCAATTTCTTTGTGTTAAATTGGCCTCTCTTTTGCCATGTCTAATCAAGAGTGGCCCAAGGTAAACCGTCCTGTAAATCAGAGTGAGCATGGAGACTACCTACTCACCAATCAGTATGCTCATGCCTTTTAGCTATCTCATGAGCCACCAACTGTGGCAAAAGGAGGAATGCAAAGCCAACATGAGTCCAGCAGGGACAATTTAAGGTTTTTTTGTTTGTTTTCTTTTGGGTCTTTTTTTGTTTAGTTGGTTGGTTTGGGGTTTTTTATTGCTTTGAGGGTCAAAGCAGGTCCAGAAGCATCTTTGCTACCTGCTCTCCATCAGGCTTCAAGGTAATTAGTGGGCCTTTGCCTTGCATGCAGGTTGCTCCCCTTGCTTTCTACTCCCAGCTCCCTTGGTCTGCAGAGCCAGTGCTGGTAGCTGTAAAGTATCTTGTGCAGCAAGGAGCCTAGGAGACACACCAAGTTCTCAAAGTCAGCCTGAATCAGGCGGGACTAGGTGGTTGTAGCCTAGCATCTACTGTGTTAGACCTGGATGGATGTGATGCACTGGTGTGCTTCTGCCCAGTGCTTCCCAGGGCTTTGGCTGCCAGATGGGCATTGTTCGTTTTGTTGTAGCTTTGGAGTCCATGATGCTAATCTATAGATTTCTATTGGGCTTGGAAGTAACAAAGCATTTTTGACTGGCACTGCAGTTAATGCAATGGCCATATCATCAACTTCTACCTGCAGCAATCTGTTTTTCGTATTGCCACCATCAGAATACTTATGCCCCTATTTTGCATCAGCTTCTGCTCTATAACATCATGTTAGTTACTTCAGCAGATAAATTAATATGCTCATCCAAAGTTTGGTACCTTGAATATCTGGGGTTAACAAATGCTGATAGACTTACTTAACTGTGTTGCTTAAACATGTTTGCTTTGCGTTTTCCAGTGATCACAAAGCATCCATACTGATTGGATTTTTTTCATTATCTAAGCTGTTCAATCTTTGAGTACTCTGGATAATAAGAGGGTTGTCTGAATATTCATATTGATCATCAGTGTACACAACTTGATTAGAAAAAAGATGTTCCCAGCAGATGTTTTCTGAGTTCCCAGAAGCTAACAGTCTCTGCACTATGGCTAGGACATCTGTGGTTATGATGCAACATTCTTTATATCATAATTGCTTGTCTTGGTTTTCATATGTACTTTTATTTATAAGGTACATGTATGTATATGCTTACATATGTGTACGTAGTCATACATACATTCATTCAAACACAATGTTTTTATAGTTGGGAGTTAGAAGTGTGATTGCCAATGTAATGTTCATATTTTCAAGACTTTCTCATGACTCTCCATTTGTACTAGGGTAAAAAGCTGTGAAAGGTGCAGTTCTTTGAGAAAATTGCTTTTTACTTGCAAGAGAGCAAAATTCAGGGCTCATTAGGTTCGAAGTTTTCCCACACCCTTTCTCTCTTAACTGTTTAGCTGAAAAGAGAACCAGACTGTAAATTGACAGTATTTGTTTTCAGGATTGTACGCTGCTGTTTTATTAGTTCTCTGTAGGATTAATCTAATTCTCATACTACAAGTATAGTTTTGTCCTTCAAACATGAGAACTGCTTATTGAGCAAGGTCAATGGACTTGACAGGCTAATACATCAGAAATTTAAAACCTAGTGCCCAGCTCTTGAGAGACTCGTCAGTCTTCATAACATTGAATACAGTGGATTATTTATTTTTTCATATATATACATATATATAAAAAAGAGCCTTTATCTGTGAAGAAAAGTTACTGTGCAACCCATACTTTGACTGAGAGATTGGAGAACAGTTTAGATGTTGAGGAATTGTTTTCGGTCTGCTTTCGTAAGAGGATCTTTCAAAAATGCCGTAGTGTAACTAATGTTCCGTATGTGCAGTATTATTACACCAACCTGTTGCAGTGGAAAGCTACCTTTTTTGTTGTTAACTGAGAGCTTCTAAGACCCACCAGTAAAATCCTGTCATGTTGGTGGTTCTCTGAAATTTCTTGAGCTCTGATTTCTCCGAATCAGTGGCTTCTATGAACTATCATAGCTTCTAGCTATGCTACTCCTCTGAGATAGTGGGGAGGTTTTTAGGCTTGGGGTTTTTTTGTTTCTTTGGTTTTGTTAAAAAAGAAGAAGCCTAGTGTGATCTTGTTAAACCAACAAATTTTGTACTTTGGTGGTAAAGATTGGAAAGCAGAATTTGACTACTTTTGCATGTGTTTGCAATACTGCTGGAACAGTGTCAGAATATTCTAATTCTCCTATTTGAGCATAGCGGAAGGAATTTCTGAAAAATGCAGTAACTTGGTTTAGGTCAAAGATGAGTACTTAAGGAATCAGGCATAAGAAACGTGTTTACCTCGCATCCACAATACTTGATGTGTCAGATGAAGCATCTTGTCTGAGTGAAATTGTTTTTAAACTGGGAATATGTTCCAGGAGGGAACTTGGGTTTAAGCAGTTATGCAGTCTGGAATTGGATTGGCAAGAGGCTTTTTTAACAAGGAAAGTTTCTTCAGATCACAATGAACTGTGCAGGAAAACTACACAGATACTTAAAACTACACAGATCCTACAGTTCTCTTCTTTCTGTTTTTGGTTTTGTTTAGGTTTTGGTTGGTTGGTTGGTTTGGTTTGGTTTTTTGTTGGGTTTTTTTGTGTGTTTTGTTGGTTTTGTTTTGGGCTGGTTTTTTTTTGCTAAACCCTTCAGCTTATTTTTAAAAGAAGGTTTATAGGTATATATTATATGCTTATAATGAAAAACTTGAGAATAACAGAGTATGCAAATGTCTTAAGGTGATTAGCCCACTGTTGAAATAGCTGAACAACATCTAGTATCCTGAAAACAGAGGACCACCAAAAAAATCTAATAGGATGAAACCTGTATTAATCTAGGGAATGAAGTTTTATTGCTTTCTTGGGCTGACAGCACTGAATGTTTTTGAAAAGTTTTGCAACCCTCCATTCTTCCCGACAAGCCTTCTGCATTCAGCTCTCCCCTTCTCATTTTAGGGAGTCACTGCAGTGTCCTTAGTCTGTGGACATTGCCCCCTTTTGTTCTTTTTTGTGTCTGGACCATTCTTTAGATCTGCATCCTCTCTGTGCTTCCTCATTTCTCTCCAACATTCTTATTCATTCTTTTTTTTTTTTCCTTTCTTTTTCAGGATGCCAACACTTTAAACTCAATTGGGACATGGGCAGAGCTAACATGAGGGGTATTGTTTTGCTGGAATATGCTCAGTTCTGCCATCAACCGATTCTCTGATCTGTAAAGAGCTAGAAGCGGTTGAAACTCTGCCTCTACCAGCCAGGAGATGCCAGGGGTTCCATGTGCCCCCATTTCCCCTTTGAGTATTCGAGTTTGCTTATTGATGTTACTGAAATTTTGGAATTGATTGGATGCAGTCTTAAAAAAAAAAAAAGGAAAAAAAATTGTCAAAAGGAATGCATTCAAGCTGAATGAGGGCCTTGCAAGCTTGGCCTCTTCTTTTTGTTTTGGTATTTTTGGCATCTTTGGCCTTTCTGTTAGTAATTCACTTAAGTTCATCCAAAATCTGCCTTTAAGATCTTTCTAGCTTATTTTTCTGTGGCACCTTATGTTTTTGCCTTTTCTGGCTTCCTTTTCTCCCTTGCGAGAAATACAGGACTATTTTTTCTCACCTTTTCTTACCCACTGTTCTGTCTGTGTGTGATTCCATTCTTCATTACCGATTTAATTTGATTACTTTGTTCGCTGGTGCTTATTCCAAACTAGAACTGAAAGGCATAACCATCATCTTGACCCATTTTCATATCTCTTGAGGTTTTTCTGCAACAATATTAATATACAGCTAGTTAGTTAGGATTGCCTCTAGGGAATCCTGTTACTTTAAAAGTTTTGTGGCTGTGTTTTTTTGTGGGGTTTTTTTGTTTGTTGGGGTTTTTTTATAAATTCAGAACTGCCTCTGGGCTGTATGAACACATGGTTTTGGTTTTGTGGGTGGAGTTTAGCCCCATCCCTCTCCCACTTCCATTATGCCAGTTCTTTTCTTTTTCTTTTTTAATCTGTGAGTTTTAGAAAGCCTTGCTGTGTCTGCACAACACACTTATGACCTCTCATCTTGGCTGAAGGATGAGAACTACTGTCAGCTAGTTTAATAAAAGTAACTTGATACAAAGCATTTGGCATAGATCAATTCCTCTTGCTTGTGTTATTCTTTAACTAACTGATAACATTACTACTTGGCATATGCATTCTTTCTAGTACCTGTTTCTGTGTGCTGGATGAATCTGACATCTATTTAGCTTTAATGTCTGGGCCTCAACAGGTGCTTTTCTGGGTAAAAGTTTTAATCTTTATTTCTTGGTGGTAGGGGAAAGTTATGTTAGAAAAGTGACACGGACACAGTGTTAAGGAATTATCCCACTGATGCACGTTCACTCTTCTAAGAATCCTGATGTAGGAAACTAAATTGGGAAAATCTGGCTACAGTATTACTAAACGTGGAAAAAGAGGAATGAGCAAGTTTCTTCTGAAATGTTTTTAAAAAGCAAATTAGCTGCATTGGTTTTGTTCTAAGTCATCCTATTACAGGTTTTAAGTGGCATTATACAAATGTAAGTACTTAACAGCTTTGCAAGCAGTGGTGTAAAATGAAAATACAAGTGTCCCCTGTTTTTTCCATTTCTCATTACATCTTGCAAAAGAGTAGTCCTGCTGCATTTGTATACACTGAGTTTTTCCATTTCTTCCTAAGTCACGTGCAAGGCCTTGGGCTGGCATTTTGCTTCTCTGTGTATGATTCACTTTCGATTTTCAACAGGCGGTAATGCATAACTGCTATTGAAGTGTTTTGGAAAAGGCTTAAAATAAACATGTATTTTGGTTTTTGTTTTTGAGTTATTAACCAGTAATACACAGGCGCTGTGAATCCATTTTCTGTCATTTCACCGCTCAAACCAGAGAGGTGGTCATTGCTGAAGATTGTTCTGAAATTGAGAAGGAATAGCAAAAGTATTAATCCAAGGTGGATCATACTGTATGGTGTTAGCTTGTCAGAGTCCGAGATCTCCCTGTAATTGCTTCAGCAGCAGTGTAGACCTCCCCCGTTGGTACCAGGGACTGAGTTGCTGCTGTTCTCAAAGTAGTAAGGTTCACATGCAGGTCCTTTGTGAATATTTAGCAGCTATGCTAGCCAGCCACCTAAAACTTTCTGGTTTATGTTAATTGTTCATTTTTCAATGATGATTAGGTGCGTATGCATGCAATTGTGATGGTATTATATCAGTAACGTCTAACTATATCAGTAACGTCTAACTTTCATCTGTCTTTTATAGAATAACAATAATTTGGATGCCTGTTGCGCAGTTCTCTCTCAGGAGAGCACGAAGTATCTCTACGGTGAAGGAGACCTAGGTTTTTCTGATGATTCTGGGATTCCTGGACTACGAAATCACATGACATCACTTAATTTGGATTTGCAGTCACAGAATGTGTATCACCATGGAAGAGAAGGAAGTAGAATGAATGGGAGTAGGACTCTAGCTCACAGTGTTAGTGATGGACACCTTCAAACCAATCAGTCCAACAATGAACTGTTTCAGCAGGAACCACAGACAGCACCTGCGCAGGTTCCACAAGGATTTAATGTCTTTGGGATGGCTAATACAGTTAGTACTTCTAATCCAGGACAGCATCTTGGATTTCACCTTGGCAGCAAAGGAGTATCTAACTTGTCTCAACAAACACCCAGATTCAACCCCATTATGGTAACTTTAGCCCCAAATATTCAGCCTGGTCGCAATACGCCTACGTCTTTGCACATACATGGTGTACCTCCTCCTGTACTTAACAGTCCACAGGGAAATTCTATCTATATTAGGCCTTACATCACAGCTCCTAGTGGTACCACTCGACAGACACAGCAGCAGCCAGGCTGGGCATCTCAGTTTAATCCCATGCACCCTCAGCAAGTCTACCAGCCTTCACAGCCAAGTCCCTGGACTACTCTTCCTACATCCAGTACTACGCCACATACCTCATCGCAACACTCAACGCAGTCAAATCAGCAAGGCCACCAGACTTCTCATGTCTATATGCCTATCAGTTCTCCTACTACTCCACAAGCACCTATGATTCACTCGTCTGGTAGCTCACAATCATCTGCTCATAGCCAATACAACATTCAGAATATATCCACAGGACCTCGCAAAAACCAAATTGAAATCAAACTTGAACCACCACAAAGAAACAGTTCTTCTAAGTTGCGTTCAACTGGCCCTCGCACCTCCACTACTCCCTCTTCCCTCAACAGCCAGACATTAAGTAGAAGTCAACCCACTGTTTACATATCGGCCAGTCCTCCAAATACTGATGAAGTGATCACACGCAGTCAGCCCAAGGTCTACATTTCAGCAAATGCCACAGCAGGAGATGATCAAGTTGTGCGGAACCAGCCCACGCTTTTCATATCAACAAATCCTGGAGTATCTGCTGCTTCTAGGAATATGTCTGGTCAAGTAAGCATGGGTCCTGCATTTATTCATCACCATCCACCCAAGAGTCGAGCAGTGGGCAACAGCACCACTGCAACCTCTCCTCGAGTGGTGGTTACGCAACCTAACACAAAATATACTTTTAAAATTACAGTTTCTCCAAATAAGCCCCCTGCAGTTTCCCCAGGGGTTGTGTCCCCAACCTTTGAACCTACAAACCTTCTAAACCTTCCTGATCACTATGTTGAACCAGAGGGTATCCAGCATCTTGCTGACCCTGTTTTAGCACATGTGGATAGGATCAGTGATGCACGGAAATTGAGTATGGGATCTGATGATGCTGCCTACACGCAAGGTAATATTCCTAATATAAATAGTAAAGATTTCATCCGAGTGGTCAATTCAGTATGTAGATTACGGAACAGGAAACAGTTGATAGATAACCTTTGTGAATGTTAATATAGTATCTTCAACCAGCAAAATGAAAAAGCTTTATAAGCATAGATTTCTTTTTATGGTAAAGACATGGAACTGAATACTTGGAGGTAATTCTTCTGTTTGTCTTAAGTAGGTCTGTATAATGAAGGAGAGTCATAGTGGTTTAATTTTATGTTGTTCTGAAAGAAACATCTAAACTTGTTCCATTTGTCCTAACCATTTAAAGTTACCAGTCTACTGGCAGATTTTTGAATCATTTGAGATACTGTTTCCATTGGAAAATGTTCCCATTTTTTTCCTTTTTCCGAGTGTTACTTAAGTAGCAAGAAAAGCAGACTTCAGAAGAAATTAGTGGGATGAAGTGTTGGCCTCTGTGTTTCCTGATGTGTGCCTGACAATAAAATGCTGAAAGTCTTGATATTTACTTGTTATGTTCTAAAGTGTGAGAAGGAGCACCATGCCAGAGAAAGCTATTTTAAAGAATCAGTGGTGATGGGGAGGGTAAAACTTAGAATACTTGATAGAGCAGTTCAACCTGTTAATCTTTTTCGTCTGTTTTCATGGGTTTTGCATGCTTTTATTACCAACTTGATGGCTTATTAACCCTCCTGTCAACTGTTTGTATAAAGATGTTGAATGAGCCTTAGGATATTTAAGCAGTATTCACGATAGGTTGTCAAAATAATTTCTCTTTGACCTTTTTGGTTTTCTTTGGATATGGCAAACAATTCAGCGTTTAAAAACTGTCTTGTTCCATGACCACTCTAAACATTCTTCAGATTAATTTAGCCATTTTGTTTTTTGTAAGTATAGTGATCTGGACACTAGAAGCCTGGAGTGCATCTTGAGTACTATAGCAATGAAGTAAATCAAAACCCAATTATAGTTTGTGTGCTACTTCTGGATGTTAATGTTTTGGCGAGAAAGTAATCCATCCTAACTCAAGTGTCTACACGTTAGCTGTCAAAACCAAAAAGCTAATCATTCTAGACTTTCCTTTTACAATCAGTGAAGAGTTAAAGAACATGAGAAAATGATTCATCTGTAGAAAAGCAAACAAATTGCCCTCTGGAAGTGGTATTCCCTTTTCTTACTCAGGTGGGGCGTTTGACTGGCTGTTTAGTCCTAGTAGACTTTTAGGGACCCAGAAATTAAGCAATTGAAATCTTTTCCTTAGGCTTTATCTAAACACTCTTCTAGATCATGAATTTGCTTCATGCATTCTGCATTTTAGATATTTGTTGGGGAAGGGTGTCCCTTTCTCCTGTTATGTTGTTCTGATGGGACTGACTTCTACCAGGTCTGTTTCATCTCTTGTACACTCACTGTGCATGCAGTCATATATTGAATAGTGAGGCTAAACAATTATTTTCATCGTGCTCATTTTGTGTCTAGCTTTCCATCTCTGTAATGGGCAGGTATCCTATTAAGGAAATATATAACTGTGTAATAAAATCTTTAGATTGATGTTTTCATACTAGGGAGCTTCAGTCCCTCAGTTCAATACTGCTTGGCTTTTGACTGTCTTTTTCATATTTTCTTTGTCTTGGGGAGGGGATGGCATGCATAGTTCATCATTGGTACCACCTGTAGGTATGTATGTGGATGTACATGTTCTTAACACTTCTTGCCACTGTTTTTAATATAAAATGTTAATTGGTAAACTAGCTTAGTAACTACGTATTTTGCGCAGTTTGTGTTTTGGTTTCTTGGAGCTTTTTAAAATTTTCAGAAAGAAAAAAAGCCACAGAGAATAAATTTCTTAAAATCCTGACAGGTCCTTGTACATGTCTTAAAAAAAAAAAAAATTATTTGAATGAGATACAGCTGTGCCCCATTCTCCAATTACTTCGTGTGATCTAAGAATAAAATACAGAATTGTATTTGTCTCTGTATCAGGCTCCACTCTTAAGTAATGTTTTCTTGAAAAAATTAAAGACTCTCGGAAAGGGAGAACAAAACCAAAATCCATTTGAACTTTTGAAATCACATATTAAATGACTGAGTTTGTTTAGCTTTAAATGCAGGTTTTGAAAGTGTACACAAACTGAAGTGTGTCCTAAATCTACTGCACAGAACAATTGCAATGCCAGAATTCCCCTTTCCTCCAGATTCGGCAAACTAAGAAATTTCAGACATTGATAGGCCTGTAGAATAAGATGAAATCATTGTGTTCCTAGATGAGATTTTTTCCCTCAGAAACACCATTAACGAAGACATGCTTAAGTAGTAATTGTTTAAATTACAGATTCACAGAGGCTTCAAGAAAACAAACTTGCAAGTATATTTAGTACCTGATTGAGTAGGTATCTAGGAAGAAGTGAACTTTTGTCCTCCAGACATTCAATGCTCCCTGTAATTACAATGATTCACAGCCTTTTTGTGGAAAACATGTGCTTTGAACCTCAAAGGAACCAGTGGCATCTGCCAGCACACTGAATTGTGATGTTCTTGCCAACCTGCTGAATGTGAACAGAAGCTGAAAAAATTGAATGTGCATAATACTCTGTACATAATTAAAAAGCTGAACATGAAATATGTTCTGGTTACAGTACAATAATGACAAGTTGAGAAGGCAATTTTGTCCTTCTAGGGTGATTACAGGAAATACCTTCTTTCTAACGGTGTCCAAATAACCAGGTGCAAGCCTGAGGATTTCTGGCTCATATTCCAGGTTAGCCTATGTAGAGTAATCCTGGTGTGCCTATGCTGCCCACATAGGTCGAATTCACTTCCTGCAAGAAGCACAGGATTATCAAAAAGACCATTAAATATGTCCTCATGATCAGTCTTAACTAGATGTAGTAGCTGAATTGCATTAGATTCACAGATCAGTGCAGTTTCTTCTTAATGTTTTTGGTTGCTCTAATCAACACTAGAGGGAGCTGAATACTTTAATTGCTGGTTTCCATTAGTAATACCACAGTGGGATATGGTGAAATTTTGTCTTCCCCCCTTCACCCCCCCCCCCCACACATTTTTTCCTACAGCTGCCAAAAAGGTAT